>PVHP010030068.1:0-21980 GCA_004024765.1 Zapus hudsonius
CTGAGCTATCTCTCCAGCCCTCTTATGTTCTTTCTACAATGGTCCCTGAGCCTTGGAGGGTGTGCTAGAGATGTCTCCTGTAGTTATGAACACTCCACTGTCGCTTCAGAAGGACCGGAGTTCGATTCCCCGGTGCCCATATAAAGACAGATGCACAAGAGGTCGCATGTGTCTGGAGTTCATTTGCAGTGGCTGGAAGCCTTGGTGTGCCCATTCTCTGTCTCTGTCTGCCTCTCTCTCTCTCTCTCTCTCTCTCTGTCTCTCTGTCTCTCTCTCTCTCTGTCTCTCTTTCTCTCTCTGTCATAATTAAATAAAATATCTTTAAAAAAAAGAAATCATAAATGGCAGCCTATTCTAATTGAAATTTAAAACCATCTTAAGAAAAAGACCTGATAAAATGGATAATTTACAATTTTCTTGTTCTCTTACTCATCTCTCCTGACACCTGAACCCCCAGGTCCCTGCTCTGGTAGGCCTTCCCTCCTCCCAGCCTGGCTCAGCTGGGGTGGAAGAGGGGACCCCCACTTCCACGTAGGCTTTCTACTCCCCCCAGCCTTCCACAAGGCAAGAGCTCTTCTCTTAATCTAATAATCTCTTAATCTCTAAACCTTAAAAAATTTTAATAGTAGTGGTGGAACACACTTTAATCCCAGCACTCGGGAGGCAGAGGTAGGAGGATTGCCGTGAGTTCGAGGCCACCCTGAGACTACATAGTGAATTCCAGGTCAGCCTGGACTAGAGTGAGACCCTACCTCAAAAAAACAAAACATAAAATAATAATAATATTTTTAAATAAGAGTTCTAAAATGAATCTAAATTTAAAATGTTAAAAGTGAATAGAAAATGAATAAGAAAAATTTTGGAGGTTGTATCAGGACTACAGGTAACTTCTGAACGAAATACCTCAATCCTGAGCTCTCATCCACCTGCTCTGACTTTGCCTCTTTCCTCTTCATATCCCCGCAGAACACATTCTATGTCAAAGAAAAAAGATTTTTATAGCCTCTTTCAGGATGATTATTTAAAAATCCCCATTTGTAAAGGTGGCTCTGGTGATCGAGGCAAACAGGGAGATAGTAATCTAATTCTCCGTAACAAGTTTCTCCTTTAGATCTTTTTGTTTGTTTGTTTGTTTTGTTTTGTTTTTCGAGGTAGGGTCTCGCTCTAGCCCAGGCTGACCTGGAATTCACTCTGTAGTCTCAGGGTGGCCTTGAACTCACGGCGATCCTCTTACCTCTGCCTCCCAAGTGCTGGGATTAAAGTGTGTTCCACCACTACTCTGGTGATCGATGGGATTAAAGGCGAGCGCCACCACGCCCTGCTCTCTCCTTTAGATCTTTTGAGTCTTGAAGCCTTTTTTTCATTGCTGTGCACAGTCTAATAGTATCATGTCCAGTCATAGTGCTCGTTTGTCACCTCGTCCCAAGAAAGGAAATCTGTGGACCCTTCACTTATGGGAATTATGGACTGCTCAATTTTTTTATTTTCAAGATCGGATCTTACTCTGTAGTCTCAGGCTGGCCTCGAACTCACAGTGATCCCCCTACCTCTGTCTCCCAAGTGCTGGGATTAAAGGCATGCACCACCACGCCCGGCTGCTCTAATTTTAAGATATATATGTGAGCATGAACATTTTTTAGGATATTTTCGACTGCTACTGACTCTTGAAAAACAGGTTTTTCAAAGATCCTTGTCTTCGCCAAGTCAAGATAAGAGACAACTCTGAAAATCAGGGACTAAAGAAAACACTTGTTTGAAGGCTTGCAAAGACAGATAATCCACGTGTGTTTCACTGCATCAATAATTATAATTTCTCTTTTACATTGTACTTGGGACAATAACTCATCTCTGTGCTGGTAGCTTTACAGAAAATAAGTTAGGTGTAATACTTGTTAAAAGATTAACATGGGAAGCTGGGCATGGTGACACACACCCTTGGTCCCAGCACCTGAGTGTGGGAGGCAGAGGTACCAGGATCACTGTGAGTTCGAGGCCATCCTAAGACTACAATCCCAGGTCAGCCTGGGCTAGAGCGAGACCCTATCTTGGAAAACCGAAATAAATGAATAAATAAAAGATTACCATGCTTACATGCTTACTACAAATGTAAACAGGAGGCTCAGAAAAATAAAACAGGGTAGGGATGGAGAGATGGCTTAGTAGTAAAGGCAGTTGCTTGCAAAGCCTGATGGTCTGGGTTCTATTTCCCGGTACCCACATAAAGCCAGATGCACAACGTGGCACCTGCATCTGGAGTTTGTTCCCAGAGGCAAGAAACCCTGGCATGCCCATTCTCTTTGGCTCTCCCTTTGTCTCTGTCTCTTTCTCGCAAATAAAAAAAAAATTAATTTTTTAAAAAGAAGAAATGACAGTCTCTTGGTTGTTTTGCAGATTCAAATTAGAAGCCAATGCTTAAATATATATATTTTTTATTGTCCATAATGAGTTACATTATTTATGGGCAAACGATGAGTTGTTATCCCCAGTTCCCCAATACCCTTCTTCCCCATCCCCAATCGACTGGGTATCCTCCTCCGTGGGGCGTCTGGATCAGTCCTTGGGGCAGGGGACCGTGGATAGCCTAGTATTCAGCCGGGTTCTGACCCAAGTGTGTTGTTACTGAGGGGTGCCATGCCCCTGGATCGTCTCCCCCACCACGGCTCTCACAATCTTTCCGCCCCCTCTTCCGCTCAGTTCCCTGAGTCATGGTGGGTGAGTATTAAGGCTGCTTTAATGTTGAGAATTCAGGAAAAAAAATATTATTTATTTGAGAGGGAGAAAGAGGCAGACAGAAAGAGAATGAGTGTAGGCATGCCTATTTCCCTCAACTGCTTCCCTTACTTTGTTAGGCCATACTGTGGTCTTGGCTAGTTTAAGTGTAACACTCCTAATCATGTTACATATAAATGTTATGTCAGATACAGGGGATCTTTTTTAATAAAAAATCAGACCCGGATCATGACAGATAATAGATTTGATGTGACCCAGTAGTTTCTTCCTTGATGGCTTTCCCGGTTGGTTTGTTCTCCTGGAGGCGGCTTTCCGACCTCCTTCTCAGCTTCATTTATATCAGATCATAGGAATGAGCCTTCCTAGTCATGTGAGTCATGAAATATATGTGCCTTCTGCATGATGAAAGGGGATACTGTGAATGAAAGGTCCCAGAAAGAAGTTGCGTTGACTCACGAGAACTTCAGTGACTGTAGCAAGGTTGGAATGTTGCAGGTCTGCAGTTATTTTAGGCTGCATTAACCTTAAGCCCATCTCTGGGTGTGACCTAACATCCGGTGACTGTTAGATAAGCCCACTTGGAATGTAAAAATAGACCCCCAGCTCCTAGCGGCTCAAAGGCTAAGAATGATATTCAATAGCATCTGAGGCCATAGCAGAGACTTCCCTGCTCCGTTGTGATCTGCCTGCCTGGTGTTCCCTCCAAGGTATTTGTAAAGCATTTTGATTTTATGACGGGGCTGGAAAGATGGCTCCGCAGTCAAGGTGCTTGCCTGCAAAGCCTAAGGACCTGGGTTCACTTTCCTAGTGTCCACAGAGCCAGATGCACAAAGTGTGCATGCATCTGGAGCTCACTTGCAGCGGCTGGAAGGCCTGGTGCGCCTATTCTGACCCTCCCTCCCCCTCTCTCTCTGTCTGTCTCTCTCACAAATAAATTAAAATATAAAAAATACTTTATGACGAAGAGATGGCTCGGTGGTTAAAAGTGCTTATTTCCCTCAAAGAGTTTGAATCCCCAGTATCTATATGTAAAGCCATAGGCACCAAGTGGTGGATGCACCTAGAGTTCATTTGCAGGGCAGGAGGCCCCGGTGTGCCCATTCGCTCTCTCTAATAAATATATATTTTTAAAATAGCACATGCACCTGGAGTTCATTTGCAGCAGCAAGAGGCCCTGGCATGCTCATTCTTTCTCAATTCTCTGTCTCTCCTCAGAAAACAAAACAAAAAACTTCTTGAAATTATTACCACACAGGACAGAATCTGAGGTAACTTGAGTCTGTGTTCCTAGGTCATGGCCAGTCATATCTGGCTCTAGAATAAACTATCTTTTATTCCCTTCCAAGGGAGAGCTGTGTATTTTGTTGTTGTTGTTGTTTTTTGAGGCAGGGTCTCGCTCTAGCCCAGGCTGACCTGGAATTCACTATGTAGTCTCAGGCTGGCCTTGAACTCACGGAGATCCTATTACCTCTGCCTCCCGAGTCCTGGGATCATAGATGTGTGCCATCATGCCTGGTAAACTGTATTTTTGTGCTAAATCCTCGTGGCCCAGAAGGAGCCTTGGAACTCTAGCTATCACATTCCTATTCCACACCACAAAAGGAAAGGAGAAAAGAAATAAAGACTGAACTCTGTTCCTGTTAAGGAGACTTCCTTGGAGTCCCATATGGCAGTCACGCAACCCCAACCAGAACTTAGTCTCGTGCCCATACTTGCCTGCAGGGATGCTGGCCATTTGCATTTCAATGTGACAAGTACAGAGTTCTCTTACTACTGAAGGACACCAGAACCTACTAGACATCTCTACCTGCATGTCCTATAAGCTACACCTCCAAGTGTCCTCAGTGACAGAAAGAGGAGATCAGTGCGTGGGGGTGAAGGGGTTTTCTCTTCACGGGACCTTCAGCCACCCTGCAGGGTAAGGTGCTGGAGGTGGTCAGCATCTAGAGCTAGCTAGTATGGGTGTGAGGTCATCCAGTTACCTGGGGTGGGGGGAAATCCTTTCCACAAGAGTTACAGTGGAACCCAACCAGACATGGACACATGCAGACTCTAGATTAAGGTCTGGGGAGATGGTTCCGAGGTTAACAGCTCTTGCTGCACAAGCCTGATGCATTGTTGTATTCCCATATAAAAGTCGGATACAAGTGGCACGGGCCTGTAATTCCAGCATGCCTACAGCAGAGGGAGGTGGAGTCAGGAGAATCCTGAAGTTTGGGAGTTTGTAAATCTAGCATTCTGGGGTGGGGAGGAGGAGAAAGAAAGAAAAAAGAGAGAGAAAGAAAGAAGAGAGAAAAAGAAAAAGAAGGAAATAAGAAAGAGAGAAAGAAAGAGATCGAGAAAGAAAGAAGAGAGAGCCGGGCGTGGTGGCACACGTCTTTAATCCCAGCACTCGGGAGGCAGAGGTAGGAGGATCGCTGTGAGTTCAAGGCCACCGTGAGACTACAGAGTGAATTCTAGGTCAGTCTGGACTAGAGCAAGACCCTACCTCGAAAAACCAAAAAAAAAAAAAAGAGAGAGAGAGAAAGAAAAAAGAAAGGAAAGAAGGAAGAAAAAAAGAAGGAAGGAAGAAAGAAAGACAGACAGAAAGGAAAGAAAGAAAGAAAGAAGAAGAAAGATCCTGTCTCAAGGTGGAAGGCCAAGTCCAGGACTGTCATTCCTAAATTGCCCTGTAACTTCTGCGTGCATACGATGGCCACACGTACCCGTATATAATAACGCACACCACACATGCAGGTGCACACACATCCAAGTTCAAAAAGAAAATGAAAATAGACGGACTATTTGAGAAGAGGGAGGGGATTAGTCAGAGGTTGGAGGGGGACCAAAAGGACATTGTGGGGTGAATGTGATCAAAATACATAATATAAATGTATGAAAATGTCATAATGAATAAGGCATCATTTTATACAATGAATGTGTGCTAATAAAAATTGTACAATCATTTAAAGAATCCCAATAAAATGTCCATAAGCAAAGAGCTGTACAGTGTTTTTTCCTCCAGCACAACACGATGCCGTCTTGGAGGAAAGAAAGCTTTTGTCCAGTAACCATGGCAACTTTGGAGCAGAACAACACAGTGTTGGTGGGGTCTATGACGGGGCAGATGAGCTGTTGGCAATCTCTAGTAGATGAGGGGACAGGAGGGTCAGAAGACCCTCACCTGGAATTCCAGAGGCTGTTCTTTCTGGCACTCCCCACAGCTGCACGTGATCTTAGGAAAAACCAGATTATACAGGAAGCAAAAATTCAAGCAGAGGAGGGACTGGATGGGTGGGACTTCACGGAAAGCAGCTGCCTTTGAGTTACCCAATAAACTCATTGGGTCACCCAAATTGGACTTGGGTGCAATCGGGCTTTGCTCCGTTGTCTGAGCCCTATCTGGGGTGAATAGATGTGTGTTCACGTCTCCCCAGGGGAAAAGTCTCACATAACACAGAGAATAATAATACCGGGCTCCTCATTTCCAGAGTTATATAATACAACTTTTTAGGCAAGTAATGACAGAACAGTCTGTAATAGGATTATGACCTAATTGGCCTCTGTGAAAAGATGAATGGAAGAAATCTAACCAAAAGAGGTTCCCAGTTTACAAAATGGATGTAAGATGACTCAGGGGACCGGCAGTGACTCCTCATCTTCAAGGACGTGGCAAAAACAGGAACAGGAAGGCTGCTGGGCAGAAGGAAGGGAGGAAGGGTAGACGTGATGGGCATCTCCTTAGGCAAGGCCCTTTAGGTTTTCTTTTGGTTTTAAAAGGTTAAAGGCGACGCATTCGTTTTTTTCTTCCACATAATTTTTTATCTTATAAAACAAGGACAGAATTATGTAAAATTTGAAAAATTCTAAAATACATAAAGAGGGAAGTAAGATAATTTATCTTTCCAAAACTCAGGGATCGTTACTAGTTGAGGACCTTATCATTCCCATCCTTTTCTTGGGTATTTTAAACTTTTTAAACAAAAATAGAAAAATCTTGTCTATTTTTTTTAAGTTGTAGTTTAAAAACACCATAAGAAGCAGGGTGTGTTTGGAAGCTAAGGCAGAAGGATTTCCACGGGTTTGAGGCTAGTCTGGGCTACATTTACAAAATAAATAAATAAAACCAAATCAAGGACCAGAGAGATGGCTCAGTGATTAAAAGTGCTTGCTTGGAAAGCCTGATGGCCTGGGTTCAGTTCCTAGTACTCATGTAAAGTCAGATGCACAAATTGGGAAACGTATCTGGAATTTATTTGCATTGGCAAGAGGCCCTGGCATGCCCATTCTCATTCTCTCGCTCAAATAAATAAGTTTTTGTTGTTGTTGTTGTTGTTGGTTTTTCGAGGTAGGGTCTCGCTCTAGCCTAGGCTGACCTGGAATTCACTCTGTAGTCTCAGGCTGGCCTTGAACTCATGGCTATCCTCCTACCTCTGCCTCCCGAGTGCTGGGATTAAAGGCGTGTGCCACATTTTATTTATTCATTTTCAATCAGAGAGAGAGAGAGAGAGAGAGAGAGAGAAGAGAGAACCAGGGCCACCACCTTGTGGATCTCGCTTATGTGGGTCTTGGAGAATTGAACCCGGGGTCTTAGGCACTGGAGGCAAGTGCCTTAACCATTGAGCCATCTCTCCAGCCCTAAATAAGTTATTTTTTAAAAAATACTCCATATAATACCAACTTCACCATCTTAACCTTTTCTAACTGCACAACTCAGTAGACTTGAGTGTTGTCATGATATTGTTCAGCAAACCTCCATAGCTTTTTATATTTCTTTTTTTGGTTTTTCGAGGGAGGGTCTCGCTCTAGCCCAGGCTGACCTGGAATTCACTATGTAGTCTCAGGTTGGCCTCGAACTCACGACAATCCTCCTACCTCTTCTCCATAGCTTTTTTAATTGGCAAAAATAGAAACTCTGGGCTGGAGAGATGGCTTAGCGGTTAAGGCACTTGCCTCCAGTGCCTAAGGCCCTCGGTTCAATTCCCCAGGACCCACATAAGCCAGAGCCACAAGGTGGTGGCCCTGGTGCGCTCTCTCTCTCTCTCTCTCTCTCTCTCTCTCTCTCTCTGCTTGAAAATGAATAAATAAAATATTTTTAAAAAATTTAAAAAAAAAGGAAACTCTACACCTCTTGTTCAACACCCTATTTCTCACCGAAACTTCTGGTAACCACCATTCTCCCTTCTGTTTCTGTGCATTTAACTATTTCAGAAACACCATATAAGTGACATCATGCTGTATTTATTTCTTTGTAACTGATTTATTCAATTTTGTACAATGTCCTCAAAATTCACCCCCAGTGCAGCATGTGCCAGAGCTTTTTTCCTTTCCAAGATCAAATAATTAAAAATCAACAACAACAACCACATCTTGTTTACGGACTCACCCACAGTTGGACACGTGGATTGCTTCTTCCTCCTGGGTAATGTGACTAATGCTTCTATGAAAATGAGTGTGGAAATACCTCTTTGAGAACTTGTTTTATATTCTTTTAAAAATATTTTATTTATTTATTTGAGAGAGTGAAAGAGAGAAAAAGAGAAAGGGCACACCAGGGCCTCCAGCCACTGCAAAGGAACTCCAGATGCATGGGCTACTTTGTGCATCTGGCTTTAATCCTAGAACTCAGGAGGCAGAGGTAAGAGGATCACGGTGAGTTGGAGGCCACCCTGAGACTACAGAGTGAATTTCAGGTCAGCCTGGGCTAGAGCGAGACCCTACCTCAAAAAAACGTATAAGTATTAGTCACTCATCAGAATACAATTGACATACAATCCACTGCATATATTTGAAGTACATAACTGGATGAATTTTGATGTGTGTATATAACTGTGAAACCATCACTAAGATCAATGTTAGGAATTCAATCTTTACCCTAACATTTCTCATGTACAAATTGGAAAATGCATCTGGAATTTATTTGTATTGGCAAGATGGCATGCCCATTCTCATTCTCTCTTTCTCTCTCTCTCTCTCTCTCTCTCTCGCTCTCTCTCCCTCTCTATTCTATATAACCCTAATTTCTTTTCTTTCTTTCTTTCTCTCTCTTTTTCTTTCTTTCTTCCTGTTCTCCTGTCCTCTACTCCTTCCCTGCTGGATCATTTGTTAGGTACCTGTTCTACTTTTGAAGAAACTGCCAATTTTTCCCAAATGACATGCCATGTCACATTTCAAAAGTAATATAAAACAGTTTCAGCGCACACCTTTTAATCCAGGCACCTGGGAGTCAGAAGTAGAAGGATTGCCATGAGTTTAAGGCCAGTCTGGGACTACAGAGTAAATTCCAGGTCAGCCTGGGGTTAGAATGAGACCCTACCTTAAAACAAAACAAAATAGTTTCAGTTGCTCACCGACAATTTGTATATGGAATATATTAGGCCTATAGTAGTACCTTGTTGCAATTTGCCTTCACAGTCATTAAAAAGACATTAAACAACATTTCATGTGTTTGCTTGCCAATCATATATCTTCTTTTGCAAAACATCTTATTTTTTCCATTTTTAAACTGGATTATATTATTAAATTTCAAGAGGGGGGCTGGAGAAATGGCTCCGAGGTTAAGGCATTTGCCTGCAAAGCCTTAAACTGAGGTTCAATTTTCCCAGTACTCACCTAAAGCCAGATGCATAAAGTAGTGCATGTATCTGGAGTTCATTTGCAGCAGCGAGAGGCCCTGGTACATCCATTCTCTCTCTTTCTTTCTCTTTATCTCTCTTTATATACTTGCAAATAAATAAACAAATAATAAAAACTTAAAAATTTCAAGTGGTTTATATGTCCTTCTAATTGCTCGTGTGTGTATATATGTGTGTTGTATTCATGTGTATATACCTTGCAGCACCCTGAGGGCTTGCCTGTGGCCAGGGGCATTCACCTTGGCAGCCAGAGCAGAACTGTGGGTGTCCAACTCCATTGCTATTCCATCCATCCTCATTTTTTAGATAAAAAGATTGTACTCTTATACCCTCTCACCCCACTCCAGGTCTGCTGAGGGTCTTTGGTGGGGTGATTGGTATTCATCATGAGGACCAGAAGGCCTCAGTCAGTCTCTTCGGGGATGAGGGAAACACCTTGTTTCAGGCCATTCCCACCCACCCTGAGGCTCTTACAATCTTTCTACCCCTCTTCTGCAATGTTCCCTGAGCCTTGCTGGGCAAGATGGGGGAGGGAGGAATGATATAGCGTTGGTTTCTCTGTAGCCTCTGGATCTCTGTTTCAATGAGGTTTGAGAACCCACAGTGTCTGTCACCATCTCCCTGGACCTAGTTTTCAGGTTAGTGGTGAGAGCGATGTCACTGCTTCCTCTACGATGACTTCTGGGCCTGGGCAGACGAGGTGGAGGTGGCCCATCTCGTGGTTGCATGGCTCTCGACTTTTTTTCTTTTTTTTTTCTTTTTTCTTTTTTTTTTTTTTTTTTGGTTTTTCGAGGTAGGGTCTCACTCTAGTCCAGGCTGACCTGGAATTCACTCTGTAGTCTCAGGGTGGCCTTGAACTCACGGTGATCCTCCTACCTCTGCCTCCCAAGCGCTGGGATTAAAGGCGTGCGCCACCACGCCCGGCTACTCAACTCTTGATATACTGATGTACCCTGGTTCTCCCCATCTGAAAGATAGAACAGGTTCTGCCCTGCACCAGCCTGTTCTCATTTTGAGCTGGAATTTCTTACTGATACTGGAGCTTCCTGATTTTCGCGAGCCTGCTCCCCTTTGTGGGACTGGGGTTGGGTAGAGGTGTGCATGGCCATGCCAAGGTGTTCTTAGTGTGTGAACTAAAGTTCCCAGAAATATGCTACATCTGCTACCACTAATTCCAGCAAGGACTGATAAAGTTCCTGTGATCCAGACAGATGGAAAGTTACAAGGTTCCAACCAGATCACCTTGGCTACTTTAGGCCATTATGCCCACCTCTGTGTCTGACCTAACATCCACATAACTACCAGTTGATCAGGTGTGACCTTTCTGGAATGTGCTAGCAGACCTCCAGCTTCTACCAACCCAGGGTTAAGAATGTCATCAGATAGCATCTGAAGCCTATGGTGGAGGCTTCCCTGCCTTGCTGTGACCTCCTACCTATGATATTTGAAAAGTGCCTTGATTTATGTCTCTCTTTTGTTCTGTACCTACAAAACCTTCAAGAAATTGTTAACACATTGGACCATGGAATTGGGATAATCTAAATCTGTGTTCCCGGGCCATGGCCACTCATATTTGGCTCCAGAACAAACTACCTCTTATCCGCTTTGAGGTGAGAGCTGTGTCTTTTGCATCAACGTGTGGGATCTGGAGATTCGAATTTGGGTGGTTTCAGAGCCTCATGCTTGTGAAGGAAGCACACAATTGCTGAGCCATCGCTCCAGCCCCAGGTTTATATATTATTGACACAATTCTGTTGTTTTGTTTTTGTTTTTTGAGGTAGGGTCTCACTCTAGTCCAGGCTGACCTGGAATTCACTCTGTAGTCTCAGGCTGGCCTCAAACTCACGGCAATCCTCCTACAAGCACAGCTATCTTGTTGTTCTAAAACTATACGTGGTGCTCGGGCTTCAGGTCACTGAGAAATCAAGCTGGAGCTGAGCTGGAAACTTCCTCTCTGTTGATTAGCTGTCAGGGTGCTGGAAAGACCGATGCAGGCTGTTGGGGGAGAAAAGTCGTCAGTGGTCTTAACCAGCAGCAGACCCTGCAAGCTTTCTGCTGGTCAGCCAAGCCAAATGTACCAATTAGTATGACGGTAGCATGTCTGTTGGGGAACCAACTGGTCTCTGATTGGACTTGAGCTCCTGTGGCTGGGGAGGTCATAAGTATTAGGGGGAAACTACTATTGTTGTCTGGCTAAATGGATAGATTATGCCCACCAAACTGTCCTCGAACTATGTATGTTTATGCCCATATATTCATGCTATATCACTTTAAGTTAGAGAAGTGTCTCTTTTCAGGTGGCAATGACCACTGAAGTGACTCAAAACTCACCAAAGTGCTTTTTCTTTTTTTAAGTCAGGGTCATGGATTAGCCCAGGCTGGCCTCAGACGTGATACTGGAGTGTTTAGCACTAAATGAGACATTTCTATCACACATTCCAAAGCACAGGGATCGTTGCAGAAGAGGTGATGGAAAGAATGTAAGAGCCGAAGGAATGGAAGGAATGCTTACAATCATGTCTTCTCAATACAAAGTGGCCTTGATTTTCATGACCTTACCGTAGCTGACGCTATATACTTAAGTAAGACCTTATAATAGAAGGGGGGAAAGGATGGCATCAAAATAGAAGAGACGGCCGGGCGTGGTGGCGCACGCCTTTAATCCCAGCACTCGGGAGGCAGAAGTAGGAGGATTGCCGTGAGTTCAGGGCCACCTTGAGACTACATAGTGAATTCCAGGTCAGCCTGGGCTAGAGGGAGACCCTACCTCGAAAAACCAAAAAAAAGAAAGAGAGAGAGGAGAGAGAGAACCTTCAGCAGGTCCAGAGTTTGGTGGACGCAGCTGCCACCGGCCGAGGTGGGGCCGGGCGACCGAAGGCCCCGGGATGACGCATCCCAGCCGCCGCGCCAGCGCGACTCCCTCTCGCCGGCGCGGCCCTCCGGAGTCCAGACCGACGCCGTCACCAGCAATTTATTAAGAGGCGCCTTCCCATTGGCTGACGCCTTCACCCCTCGCCGGCGGAGGCCCAATGAGCAAGGGCCTGAGAACGCTGTTTTGCATAATGAGCGTCCTCTCGTGACGTGGCGGCGGGCGATTGGCGGCGGCGGCGGCGAGGGGCGGGGCGGGCTGGCGGCGGCGGCGGCGGGCGCGGCCGGGCGGTCAGAAGGAGCGCGGAGCGCGGAGCCCCCCGGGTCGAGCCCCGCAGCCGGGTCGGAGCGGCGAGCGGCCCCGCGGCACCATGTTCAGCTGGATGGGGCGGCAGGCGGGCGGGCGCGAGCGCGCGGGCGGCGCGGACGCCGTGCAGACGGTGACGGGCGGCCTGCGCTCGCTCTACCTGCGCAAGGTGCTGCCGCTGGAGGAGGCGTACCGCTTCCACGAGTTCCACTCGCCCGCGCTCGAGGACGCCGACTTCGACAACAAGCCCATGATCCTGCTGGTGGGCCAGTACAGCACCGGCAAGACCACCTTCATCAGGTAGCGGGCCCGGGTCCTGGCTGGGCGCAGGGAGGGAGAGCGAGCAGGTGTCGTCAGCATCGTCGTCAGGAGCAAAGTCATGTCCAGGGGTGAAAGTGGGGCTGAGGGTTCTAGCCCAGTGTCCGGAGCATAGTCTCAGTGAATGAATGAATGAGTGAGTGAATGAGTGGGTGAATGAATGAGTGAGTGAGTGAATAAGTGAGTGAGTGAATGAATGAGTGAATGAATGAATGCGTGAATGAGTGAGTGAGTGAATGAGTGAATGAATGAGTGAATGAGTGAATGAATGAGTGAGTGAATGAGTGAATGAGTGAATGAATGAGTGAGTGAATGAATGAATGCCACAGTAGAGGGTATCGGCCATCCGCCGTCCACCACGGAGGCCGTCTCCGTTCAGCTGTGTTGCCCGGTCTAGCCTTTATCAGGCCATCGGAAGTAGCAGCCGCACCAGCCTGTGGAACTCAGTCAGGGGGAGTGTCGTGTTACCATTTGTTAGTTTCCATTTCTTAGATGGGTCGTTCTCTTCTCCTTGACAACTGTGTCTCCGGAAGTAATGACAGTGCTTGCCCTGTGGCTTTCTCTGAAGTGACTTTTGATGCGAAATAAATTGACAGTGAAACGGATTGCTTTTTAAAGAAGGTGCTTGTTTCCTAAGTAGCAGCCAGCATTGTACGGCTCTTTTTCTTTGGTAAAGAGACTGGTTTTTTTTTTTTTGGGGGGGGTGGCGTTTAAATCCCCTATCATCAATAGAAACGAAGCGATCGTTTAAGCCAGTTTGGATTCAGGGTTTTAGAAATGGAAGCAGTCAGATCATCATTGGATCATCATTGGATGATCAACAGGTAGAAAACTGCATCTCTCTTTGGAGACATGCCATTTCTGTGAAGTAGCGACCTCTTTCTTCACTCCAGTGGCCTAAATAGTTCCTATAAATAAAATAGAGTAAGTAGCTGTCACTATAGAAATATGTTAAATCCAGGCCTGCAGATGCCCTGTGAATGACTTCAGCAAAGCAATGATACAGTGTATTAAAATGCAGTTCTAGACAGTAAATTGAATGCCAAAGAAGACTGAAGAAAATAAATGTTAAAATTGTTTTATTTGGTGCTTTTCAATAAGCTGAATATTGAATATATTCCCCCGGACACTCAGAAATGAACTACAGATAGAATAACCTGCCTTCTTAAAAGATAATGAATATCTGTACACCTGTAATCCCAGCATTTGGGAAGCTGAGGCAGGAGGATTATGCGTTCCAGGCCAGCCCATGCTACATAAGTAGTTCCAGTCCATTTGGGCTACACAGCAAGATCATGTCTTCACAATAAAAACCATAATAACAACAGAAAAAACCCAAGAAACAAAAACCAGACGACAAACACATGGTGCATTTAGGCTTTAGTAGTAGCAGCTTTCCTGGGTAGTAAAGTAAAACCAAGCGACCCAAGAGTAGGAAGAGGATTTCTTTTTGAATCATGGAGCATGTAAGAGCATAACATTAGTGTAATTTCTTGTTCCTAGCAGCCCCAGCATTTCCTCCTGTGTGTGTTTGCCATGAGGGCTTCCTTGTGCCTGTGCATAATTAGGTCTCATTACAGTCTTTGCTTCATTGTTTGAAGGAAGTTTTTGTAGATTTTTGTTTGTTTTGTTTTATGAGGCAGGGTTTTGCTCTAGCTCAGGCTCACCTGTGTAGTCTCAGGGTGGCCTCAAACTCACAGCGATCCTCCTACCCCTGCCTCCCAAGTGCTGGGATTAAAGGCGTGTGCCTGGTATGTAGTATAATATAGAGGTCAGAGTTCTTCTCTGTCTGTGGACTCTGCTATGTCTTGTTACTGAGACTCAGAGGTGTTCAGGGTTTATCTACTTGCTCCTCTTTCCCCTCAGAGTCCCCGCTGGTTGGGTTGTAGGGATCCCCCTATTACCTCCCCACACACACTAGCAGGTGCTGGCAGGTACCTGACAGTGATTGGTTACTAGCTAGGGTTGAACCCAGGATCAACAAATGTTTAAAAATACTTATTTGAGAGAGAGGAGAGGAGAGAGAGATTGGGTGTACCAGGGCCTCCTACCATGCAAGCAAACTCCAGATGCATGCACCATTTTGTGTATCTGGCTTTCCGTGGGTACTGAGGAATGGAACTGAGGTTGTAAGTCTTGGTAAGCAAGCACATTTAACCACTGAGCCATCTTTCCAGCCCCTGGAATTTTTTTCCCCCCCAGATAAATCTCGCTGTAGCTCAGGCTGACCTGGAACTTGCTCTGTCGTCACAGGCTGTCCTCAAATTTACGAGATCCTCCTACCTCTGCCTCCTGGGTGCTGGGATTAAAGGTGTGCGCCACCACACACAGCTTGGAATTGTTTTTAAAGGGTTCTAAGATTTGACTACTGACTGTACTTCCAAATTGATCACTTCTCTGCTGCTGAAGTTCAGAAGATAGCTGCAGCCTGACCAAAGAATCAACTTAACTGGAGGCTACTTGTTCTGGAGGCCTTCCCTCGGCCAGTGTCTTTGTCATTAGACAAGAGGAACACAGTGGACCCATGAGGTTAGAAGGTTACCGTATGGACAGGAAGCTTGATGAGGTGAAACCAATTTGAGAGCGCTGAAAGATCTCAGAGTGGACTAGGAGGAAGTGATTGGCTCCTGCAAGGAAAGCCCCAAACAAAAGGGAAACTTTCCTTCCTGTTCATGCCAAGACTTGGGCACTTGGAGTGAGCAGAGAGGTTGCTAGGGTGCTGGCCATCCTGAATCCTGCCTCATTTAGATCCTGGTCAGTGACCTGGGGGAGTGAACACTGAGAGCTCCTGCTTGGCTGTGGGGAGTGGGGAGGCATCTGTCTACAGAGTTACAGATTCTCCACCTGGCTTCCTACACATCCTAAGAGGTCAGTGATAACCCCCGTCTCACAGTGGCATAGAAGGAAACTACATCCCACACCTTTAATGAAACCTTACTCTTCCCTCCTTTTGCTCAGTAGCTGAAGAAACGAATCCTACCAATGTCTGGGCTAGAGCATTCATCAGGAATGGGCAGTTCAGTTTCCCTTATCTCCTAGGTGGGAGGCCTGAAGGGCCATGCTTACTCCTGTGTGGTTGATCACAGGGTGGGGGTGGGGCAGATGCTAAGAAGAGGATGACTGGAAAGAGCGAGGTTCAGTGGTGGGAGAGATGGCTGAGCCCTTAAAGGCACTTGCAAGCCTGCCAGCCTGAGATCAATCCCCAGTGGACAGTGCTGGATGCAGAGTGGTGACATAATCTGTGATAGTAACGTGCACCGGGAGAGATTGGTCCACCTGCGGTAGCAAAAACAGCAATGGAGACCTGTCTCAAAAAAGGTGGGACAAGCCGGGCATGGTTAATCCCAGCACTCGGGAGGCAGACGTAGGAGGATCGTTGTGAGTTCAAGGCCACCCTGAGACTACATAGTGAATTCCAGGTCAGCCTGGACTAGAGCGAGACCCTACCTCAAAAAAAAAAAAAAAAAGGTGGGACGTAGGCTGTGATGCCCCCACAACAAAATCAAAAAACTATAGGATACAACTTCTCTGTGTGGCAGAAGACAATGGGGGGGGAATACCAGGGCCTTGTGCACTGCAAACAGAGTCCAGATGCACACTCCACTTTGTGCATCTGGCTTTATGTGGGTACTGGGAAATTGAACCCAGATCAAGAGCTTTAACCACTGAACCATCTCTCCAGCCATATATATATAATTTTTTTTTGCTTTGCTTTTTCCAGGTAGGGTCTCACTCTAGCCCAGACCATCTTTCCAGCCCTGTCCACCTTTTTTGAGACAGGGCTCTTTTTTTTTTTTATTTAATTTATTGTCCATAATGAGTTACAACATTTAGTGGGCAAACAATGAGTTGTTATCCCCAATTCCCCGCTGCCCTCCCCTCCCCCCTCCACTGGATAACCTCCTCCATGGGTCGTCTGGATCAGTCCTTGTGACAGGGGACCATGGATAGCCTAGTACTCAGCCAGGTTCTCCTGGCCCTAGTATGTTGTTACTGAGGGGTGCCATGCCTCTGGATAGTCTCCCCCACACGGCTCTCACAATCTTTCTGCTCAGTTCCCTGAGTCATGGTGGATGAGATATTAAGGCTGCTTTAAGGTTGTGAGCTTAGGGGTCTTTGTGTCGAAAATCGTTGGTTTCTGTCTCACTGGCTTATCCTGTGTTGATTTAATGGCTGTGGCTGTGGGCCCCTTGTTCATCCCGTCATTCTCTGCGGGGTTCCATTTGGATCCTAGAGACAGGGCTCTTTGGTCTGGAGCTCGGCAAATAGGCTAGATTGACTGGTCATTGAGCCCCAGGGATCCGTCTGTCTCTGCCTCCCCTATTCTGGGATTACAGGTGCATGTTCCCCCTCCCCCCTCATAGGTATTAAAGAGATAGAGAGATGCACCAGGGCCTCTAGGCATTGCAAACAAACTCCACCTTGTGCATCTGGCTTTACGTGGATACTGGGGAATTGAACCTGGGTCCTTTGTAGGCAAGTGCCTTAACAGCACCCCATCCCATGAGTTTTGAGGATGGAATTCAAGCCCTCACATTTGCAAGGAAAATTCACTGACTGAACTCACCCCACAACTTGTGCTTTTTAAGAGTTTTGCTTTCTTCCTCTTGTGCCCTGCTATCTTTCCTCTAGAAAAATTATTCTAATGAGGAAAAAAAGTTACTCAAGAAACTATGTGAGCTGGGGTGAGGATCTAGTTTAGTGGTAGAGTGCTTGTGTAGCATGTGTGAAGCCCTTGGTTCAATCCCCAGGAAAGGGAGGGAGAAAAGGAAGAAGAGAGAAGGAAGGAAGAAAGGAAAAGAAAAGAAACTACACAGCCATGTAGATTTAAAACAGATAGATACCAGGACAGTTAGGCAAGAAAAATTAAATAAAAGGCATCCAGATTGGGAAAAAGTAAACTGCTTACAGATATATGATCAGTATAGAAAATCCCAAGGAATTCATGAAAATCTATCAGAGCAAATAAAGTTTGGCAGGATACAGATATCAATTGCATTTCTATACATTTGCAATGAGTAATCCTAAAGTGACATGAAGAAAATAAATCTGAACTGGTCATGGTGGCTCACATCTTTAATCCCTGCACTTGGGAGGCAGAGGTAGAAGAATCGCTATGAGTTTGAGGCCCCCCCAGACCACATAGTGAATTCCAGGTCAGCCCGGGCTAGAGTGAGATCCTACCTCGAAAAACCAAAAAAAGAAAAAAGAAATCTGTTTATACTAGCATCCAATAGAATAAGAGCAGACCAAAAGGAGTGCAGCTTTCTGCATTGAAAGCCCCGAGACATTGCTGAAAGAACTAATAAATCCTGTATCTGTGGATTTGAAGAAGTGTTAAGATGGCAATGCCCCTGACTTTTTTTTTTTAAAAGATAGGGTCTTGCTATGAAATTCTGGCGGCTGTCCTGGAACTCACTCTGTAGCCTAGGCTGGCCTCGTGGGAATATTCCTGCCTCAGCCTCCTGAGTGTTAAGATTATAGCAGTGTCCCACCATGCCCGGCAATGCCTCCAAATTGATTTCCAGATTCAATACAATTTCTTTGTTATTTTGGCAACAACCGACAGGCTGATTCTTAGTTATTATGAACTCAGCATAGCCAAAACAATCCTGAGAAACAACAAAGTTTTGAGGACTCATATGTTCTGATTCGAAACTTATGGTACAGCTACAGTAAATAATAAATTTGGGCTGGGCGTGGTGGTCACGCCTTTAATCCCAGCACTCGGGAGGCAGAGGTAGGAGGATTGCCGTGAGTTCGAGGCCACCCTGAGACTACAGAGTGAATTCCAGGTCAGCCTGGACTAGAGCGAGACCCTACCTCGAAAAACCAAAAACAAACAAACAAACAAACAAAAAAACATTTGCAGGCAAATGTTTTAATTGCTAAACCATCTCTCCAGTCCCTCCCTCTGTGATTTTTTTCTCCCTGTGTGTCTTGCCAATTTAGAAAAATACTCAATATTCATAACACTCAGGTTGGTAAAATAAATGTATGAACGTTTTATTTAAAAATTCTTGATAATATAATTATATGTTAAACTCTTAAATAGTATTTAAATATAGTGCTTAGGGACTGGGATATAACTTGGTAGAGTGTGTATCTTACATGCAATGAAGCCTTGGATTTAATCCCTAACATTGCATAAACCGATGCTAGGTGTGGTTGTTCTTGCCTGTAATCCTGCCACTGGGTGGTGTAGGCAGGAGTATTAGAAGTTCATGATCATCCTCTGCTGCACAGCGTGTTCAAGGCCAGCCTAGGTTACATAAGACCCTGCCTCAGAAAATTTATATACCTAGACATACATATACACAGGCACACACATATACACACAGATAGAGTGTTCAATAGGAAGAAAGGGTTCAAAGTAGAAACAAGGTTTATAGACCGTTTGGTTGAAGAAAGTGAAGTGGACAAGGAAAACCTTTTTATTCAGAATAGGGCAGAGAATCAGGAAGCGATGGGCATTGCTTAGGGCTCTTGCTGTACCATTAGCAAGACAGAGCTACTTTGGCTGTCATTTTTCCTCCTTCATTTCTTTTTTTTTAAATATTTTATTTATTCATTTTCAAGCAGAGATACAGAGAGAGAGAGAGAGAGAGAGAGAGAGAGAGAGAGAAAGCGCACCAGGGCCACCACCTTGTAGGTCTGGCTTATGTGGGTCCTGGGGAATTGAACCCAGGGCCTTAGGCACTGGAGGCAAGTGCCTTAACCTCTGAGCCATCTCTCCAGCCCCCTCCTTCATTTCTTTTCATGTCTCATGGTAAAAGGGAACCTGGCCCTGTTCAAGAAGGGTTTAAACCCAAGGGAGAAGGAGCCCTTTCATTGCCTATACAGAGGGTGTTCAGGAGAGATCTGGTTGTATTGAATGTTGCAGCTGGGCTCAAAGAACGACTTGGTGATTTGGAAGAACTTGTGAGGAGCATAGAGTATAGGAAGATTAAAAGCAAGCAATCGTCTTAGTTTTCCAAAAAAAAAAAAAAAAAGGAAGGGAGAGGTGGTGGCTTCTGAATGGGAACAAAGCCCCATTTCATTCCTTACTAATTAAAGTGAAGGACACTATGAGGAGGCGGCAAAACAAAATAGCCCATGACAGAAATGCTGAGGGCCGGAGTTGGTGGTTCTGTCTCATCCAGGCGTTGGAACCCCTGACAGTCACAATCCTCCCTGTCAAATGCTGTGCCCTCAACAGATCCTCCCTCTGGGATATTGAGGAATTTAACTTTTGTGGCAGGGTAGACTATATTTGCAGTATATAATTTAGTAAGATTATGGCTGTAGATCCTAGTGTTCATGCAATAATATTATAGAAACAGGCACAGCTATCACAGAACTTAGGTTCATGGGAATATGGAATATTCCCTTGTTGGCTTTGGGTGACTGAAAGCACAGACTGGACTTGGGACCTAGGAGGGACTCTCTAGGCTTAGAAACGGCATCCTTGAGATTGGAGCCCCTAGGAGTGAGCCAGAAGTAGTTGTTCAAGAGGGCCAGCAAAGGTGGTCAGGAAGAATGGAGTTTCTGTGGAAACGGAGGTAGCGGGGTGGTGAGCCATTTCCTGAGGTTGGGCAAGGAGAGGAAGAATGGAGCCCGAGTGTGAATTCTGATTCAAACCTGTAGTGTTGAGTGGACCAAGATCAAGCATGGGTCTGGAGCTCACTGACGTCTGGACTGGTGGACTCAGGAGGTGCAGCAGCGTTTGGGGGCCAATTCTGGATAGTAGCAGTCATGGACCCTGAGGAACATTCACATTGAAGGGAAAGTGAGGAAGAGAAGTTTGTGAAAGCAAATGGGAAAGTCACTAGAGATGGGAAGGATGGTGGCTGAAGAGTTACGGCTCTTCAGAATTGAAGGTGACAGAAATCTAACTGCAAAGAGCTAAAATAAAAAGGTAGGTCAGGTGTGTGGTGCACACCTTAAATCTCAGCACTCAGGAGGCACAGGTGGGAGGATTGCTGTGAATCTGAGGCCAGCCTGAGACTAGAGTGAGACCCTACTTCAAAACCAACAACAAAAAAGATGAACTTTGGGGCTAGGGAGATGGCTCTGTGTTTTCAAGCGCTTGCTTGCAAAGCCCGCTGGCTTGGGTTTGGCCCAGGTTCCAATCCCCAGTATCCATGTAAAGTTAGATGCACAAAAGTAACTCATACATCTGGAGTGCATTTGCAGTGAAAGGCGCTGGTGTGCCCATTCTCTCTCCCTCCTCTCTCTCTCCTAACAAATTAGTAACTTAAAAAAGATAAATTTTTGTCATAAAATTTATCAGAGCCAGGTACATCAGCTTCAGACACCCCCAGGACCCCAGGTGATGCCACAGGACTCGTTGTCAGCCCTGCAGCCTATTGTGGAGTGGGCAGGTAGCCATCTCCAATTCCAGACTTGCATTCTGCCTGTGGGAACCAGTGGGCATACCAACCAATGGAAACAAAAGTCCTTTAGCCCAACGTTTTCAGAAAAAGGTCTCGGGTTTGAGTTAAATTTTTTGAATATGTGTCTATCCCTGTGTGCCTATCCCTGAGCCAATCCTAGAGGTGGGGGACGAAGCACCTGGAGTCAGAGGTCAGCCTGTAACCCATATGTCACACGAGTGCGGGAAGCAGGTGGCTGGGATGCTATTAACCAGACAAAGAGAAGAGGACGCTAGACAAATGCCAGAGAGAGGGGACCAGGAGTCAGGTACTTCTGGGAAAACCCGTGGATGGATTAACCATCAGGAGCTAGAGTGACCCTGGCACAAGCTGTCAGTAAGGCGGTGATGACGGAAACCAGCAGGATCTGGTTGAGGAATGTGTGGGGAGGGGAGGCTCAAATACTGATAATCCTCAGCACTTGGGCCCTCAAGGGAGGAGCCAGGCTCAGAGGTGCTGCACTGGGCTTGCCCAAGACAAGCCTGACCCCGTCTGAAGAACATGGAGAGAAGACAGCTGGTGTTCGACAACTAGAACTTGAAAGAGGGGTCCCCAGAAGGAGGGCTAGAGTCCAGGTTGGGGTATGACATTGGTGACAGCATTCAGCACGGCCAGATGTGTAGGTCAGTGGCTTGTCCGCTGTATGTCATCTGCCAGAGAATTGGGACGGATGGGGAAAGAGAGATTTTGTTGTGATGGCAGGAAGTGTTTGGTGGTTGTTTGTTTGTT
>PVHP010030069.1:0-21848 GCA_004024765.1 Zapus hudsonius
TGTGTGTGTGTGTGTGTGTGTCAGGAGGGGTGGTGGGGTGGGGTGAGTGGGTGTGCATGCACATGCGTGAACAGAGAAACCAGAGGACAACGTTGCATATCATCATCCTCAGGAATACTGTGCATTTCTTTTTGAGATAAGGGCTCTCATTGCCCTGAAGCTCACCAATTAGGCCTAGTGATTTGTCTGCTATGGGATTTGGATTTAGATGTTAGTGGATTTATCAATCAACAACAGTGAGACAGATATCTTTTTTCCCTGACCTTTTTTCTTATTTATTTATTTTTAATAATTAGACACCCAGTATGAACAAGTCTTGTATTGGTACCCCTATTTCCCTCCTACCTGGCCCCAACCTACTTAATGGGATTGCTGGAATGGTCCATGTGGTGAGGGCTATGAATTGCATGAGCTGTATCCCGTTTTGTGTGTGTGTGTGTGTGTGTGTGTGTGTGTGTGTGTGTGTGTTGTAGTTGTTGTTGCTGAGGGGGTAATGTCTCTGGATATTCTCCCCCACATGGCTCTTACAATCTTTCCATCACCTTTTCCAAAAATTTCCCTGAGTCATGGTGAATGAGTTTTAAGTCTGGTTGATTGTTAAGCTCTTAGGAGTCTGGGTTTCTACTTTGGACTATGTTGGGCATCCTCAGTGTCTGTGATAGACATATTAACCAAACTGAGTTTTTCCACCTGAGCATAGGTAAGTTTCTTCACTCACACAGGCCTCATTATCTAAACATTACAAGTTTTCCGTGTGGAGCAGGAATTGGCAAACTAGTCTTTGTAAAGGGTTAGATGGTGAATGTTTTAGGTGGTGTGATCAACAGGCAAAATCAAAGATATGAGTTACATTCTCACATGACAGACAACACATTTCCATTATTTTTATACTGATAAACTTTAACATATTAATTAAATGCATTTCAGGAACTTTTATTTTTTACCTATTTAGCTCTTCCTACCTTTACCAAAGTTATGATTTACTATGAAGATTTCCCAAGTATCACCTGCATCTATTCTCAGTTTAACTCTTTCCATAACTATTACCAATAGGAGTCATTGAGTTACATGAACATTAAAATTCCCAATCTTTCCAAAATGAATGATTTATAGATACTCAAAATTTCACACAAGGAAATCTTTAGGAAGTAGGAAAAAAACTGTAGTAATGTTTTGGCTTTAAAGTCATCCAAGTTACAGCATCTTAACTGTATTTCATAGCTTTAGTAGATGTCAAGGACAGAATCAACACCTTGGTAGAATGTTTTATTTATAACCGTCAATGTCAACTTCAAAGTTACAACTTTGGACTTACTACTGCAAAGTGACTCCATGCCCCAGTTAAAGATGTACAGTTCTTACTATTCTTCCTGTCATAAGTAGTTTCCATCACATCTTCCTTCATGTAGCATATTTTCATGGTACACCTCCTCTGTAAGGCCATGAGCTAGGGGCAGGAATTCAGCAGTGAATGATGGATCTGGATGCTGTCTTATAAACACATTTAAACACCCCCAAACATTGCAAGGTCAGAGGACGGAAGCACAAGAGACCCAGGGCTGAAGAGCCATCAGGAAGTCACTCTCAGGAGGTGAAAGGACGTGCCACTTTGACTAACTACTGGTAAATATGTCCATGGGAGGGTTTGCTTCAACAGGCCACCTGAAACGACAGCAGAGACTCATTATGAGTTGTTTTTGACTCATGGGAACTGATTTTCTTTCATTCTACTTTGGAAGAGTTTCTAAATGTGGCTTATGAGCTGGAATTAATGTCCTTTGCTGTTGAGCTACTGTGTTCACTGAGTGCCATGGTCCCAGGAGAGAATGCTACAGGGCTTTGTGGTCTGAGGGGCCGGCAGAGGCTTCTGAAGAGGTCATGAGTGTCTGCATAACAGGATAGGCAAGCACGTGGCTTATTAGCCACTAGGAGTAAGATGAGGCCCCGGTTCTTCTGCAGGATTCATATCTGGTATCAAGAACCCAATGATAGCCTGTAGGATACAATGACAATTTTTTGGTTAACATCTATTCTATTTGAACATTCTTCGTTAGTCGTATTCTCCATTCTTGTCTTCCTTAAATCTTCTCTTTCAGAGAATCCAATTTATCATCAGGAAAAGAATTTGATACATATTCTGTCATACTCACATCAAGACCTCCAAGGTCTGCATGGTTCCTATGAAAACCCTGAACAGGTTTTATCTATCATAATTAGCTGTGGCATAGAAATATTCTCTTCTATTCATCATCCCCTAACTTTTCCTTTTTGCTTATTGTCTGTTAAAATTCTCAAAGAAAAAAATTTCCCCCAAAAAAGTTTTCAAAAAATTTTGGGAGGCAAAAGCTATCTCTGGAATAACAACTGAATGAGGTTACCTTTTTCATGGTTCCTGAGTAATGTCATGATCTCATTTATTCTAGGAGATTGTAGAGGAAGAGACAGAAAGACAGGATATATTTCATGTGAGACACAAGCAGTTTACTCCAAAGCTTCCCATCCTGAAACCTAATCTCTATTTTGCCTTCACTTCTGAAAAGACAGATTTAGTTGGCTGAGTGCTCTGTGATGATTGAGTTTTGTTTTCTTTCGAGGCTTGAAGGTGTCATACTACTGTTTTCTGCTGAGAAGTTAGAAGTTACAACGATCATTGTTTTCCTCAATGTGATACAACTTTGTCTCTGGCTGCTTTTGAGATTTGATTCTTCATCAATCATTGGAATGTGATGGGCTTTCTTTCAGTTTTCTTTATTCAAACGTTATTCAGCTTATAGCTTATTGAATTTCTGGGGCCCAGGGGTTGTTGTCTTTCATCAAATTTGGAAAATGTTGGCCATTATTTCTTCATACGTGTATTCTCTTCACACTTCTCCCCCCCCCCCCCGAATGCTCATTAAATATATGTAGGCTTTGACATTTGGCACCGAGAGTTTATCATTTTTTCTCTTTATGAAACAGCTTGAATAATTTTGATCGACCTGTTCTGTGTTGTTACTTGACCAAGAAGTAAAATAGTTGCCCCATATATTCTGTGCAGTTTTGTCACTGTGACGAGGCAAGGAAGGGATGCTTTCGTCATCACTGTGTTAAGGCTAGAACTAAAAGTTTTAATTAATATCTTCTTCATCTGTTTTCTCAGGATTAGAATGAGGTGCTTGAGATTGGCCAAATGAATGCCCAATCATTTTGTTACATGACCTGTCCAAGGAAAGAGCAGAGAAAAACAGACCCCCTGAGTCTCTTGGTGTGGACTTTTCTATGCTGTATTTTGTGGGTCTGAGTGAGGGCTCAAAGTTTACCCACAAAAGGCAATTTCTTCTCTCTTTTATGAAAATGATACCCAAACTTGTAAAGAAAGTACACTTGACCTTTTGGAATTTCACTTTTTTTGGAGGGACTGTGGGGGAAGCACAGTGAAATGTTCAGTTTTCACTACTATTTTTCTTTTTTTGGTTTCCTTATTTATTTAATAAATCTGTAGAATGCTTGGCATATTTCTCTGATGAAATCAGCAGTTACTTTTCTGTTTCCCTGAATAATCCTAAAGGTTAGCCTGGTCCTCCTAGAGGAACTATTCACTTGCATTCTTTCTAACTAATGCTGACATATTGATTCTTGTTTGTACCACTTTCTGGGAGTGGCTGCAGGGGGATGGGGGTGGGGTGGGGGACAAGATTGTGTGAAGGTTAGAAATGTGATCTGACAGGTACCTGGAAGTTGAGCTATAGTGCATGGAGATGTTTGCATTTCTTTCTCAAGCTCTCAGTAATAAGGTCTGTCTTCTAGATAAAGGTGGAGGAGCTCAGATTGGTGCACTAGCCTCAGGGGAGAGGCTCAGTCATAGGGACCGCTTCCTTCCATTCTCTTCTTTCTTTCTCCAGGTTTTTGGCATGTATATGTGTGTGTGGTGTTCATGAGTGTGGGTGCACTTGTATGCAGGTATGTGTATGCATGCATGTGAGGCTAGAATTTGGCATCAGATGTTTTCCTCAATTTCTATCTGTTGTATTACTGAGGCAGGGTCTCACTTGAACCCAGAGCTCACTGAATCTGCTGGTCTAGCTAGCCTGCTTGCTCTGGGAATCTCCTGTCTGCCTCTGAAGTAAGTTGCCCACCTGACTTTTACATGGGTGCTGGGGATCGGAACTCTGGTCCTTACACACACTTGGACAGCAAGCCCTTTATCCATGGAGTTATTCCCTCAGAGTTCTTTCCAGGTGTTTTTACATTTTATTAGCTATCATTTAGTGTAAAGCCTAGAGTTGTCTCCTTCCCCTCCCCCTGACATGGGACCATGTTCCCAGGGGCCCCTTCGTTTGCTATCTGGCCTGCTGGAACTCCTGCTGTGGCTGAGCAAGGGACTACCTCTGTTGCTCTGTCACTTAGGGCCAAGCTCAAGGATCTGGGGTTCACATCACATGATTTCAGATGTGACACGCTCCAGCCTCTTCCCCACTGTGATCAGAGCCTCCTCCAGTTCCTGTTGACTAGCATGGCATCCCCCTTCGCAATATTCTTCTCTGCTAGCTGTGCATCCAGTTCCATCTCGCTAGCATGGGTTTGCCCAGACCATTTGGTAGCTATTGTTATTTATTTCTCTGCTTCTCTCTGTAGCCTGTTCTGATCAGATTAGGTCCAGTGAGGGTGATAGCCTGTGGAGAGTGGGAGGGCTCTGGGTCTCAGGCTCTGGAAGGTACTTCAGTTTCCCTTTGTGACCTGGCATCTACCTTCTCTATTAACAAACCTGCTCCTCCTCTTGTGGATTCATCTTTTTTATTTTTCATTTTTGCATGTTGTCATCCAGTCTTATGAATAAGGTGTGGAGCTGAGCATACTGGCACATGCCCATATTCCTAGCATCCAGGATGGTGAGACCAGGGGATTTCCATGAGTTCGAGGCCAGCTTGAGCTATATACCTGCAATCATTTCAAGTCTTGGCTACACAGCCAAGGGGAGGAACAATCACACCCCCTTTCAAGGTTCTGTATTCAGAAACAAAACAGCTTACAATTCTAGCCAGGAAACACAGTTGTGAGAGATGAGTCGAGATTCAGAATGCGCACTAAGGAAGGATCCCAGTGGGTAGGGGACAGAGAGGAGGGAAACGGGGACACATTCACAAGATTTGCTCATACAATGTATAAACTTATTCATACTGAAGATATTTTGAAAAATCAAGTCACAGATTTAAGGATGGGAATACAGCTCAGTGGCAGAATGTTTGTCTTGCATTTGAGATGCCCTGGATTCAATGCTCACTACCACAAACAAAACTAAGAATAAAATCACAAATTTACATTTTGTGTACTTGACTTATACTAAGTATCAAATATTTCTTGAATTAATGAATAAAAAGACACTACCATGTTAAAAAAAAAAAGACGGAGCACCTGGAAGACAATCACCCAGGCTTGTTTTGTGGCACAGGCTTAGGGGTTCCATGCCCAGCTGACTCTGGGCCTGTCCCTGCATGCACTCTAGGACCTGTTGCTCAGCAGGTCCAGCTAGCTTCCTCTCATTTCAAGTCCCTTCAGGTAGGGTTGGTCTAGGGTAAGGATATGGGGGATATCTGGATTTATATCTCTGTAAAACTATCAATCATTAGAATGGATTTTGGGTTTTCTTCAACTGGTTTCAGTTTCCATTTCAAGTCGGTTTGGTGTCTAAGTGAGATCTTCTGGGATAGTAGTATAAACCACATGCTTGTGGGAGGTATTTTAATTATTTTTATTGTTTCTATAACCAAATACCTAAATACCTGACAAAAAGTTACTTATGGGGGCTGGGGAGATAGCTTAGTTATTATTCAAGGTGCTTGCTTATGAAATACTTCAGGGGTTTATTCTCGCTGTGTAGACTAAGAATGGGGCCTCTGTGACCCCGTAATGCATGGACCTTACCCCCAAGTAGGTATCCAAGGGCTGGTAACAGAGTATCAATGTCAGATTTGTTCAGTCCCTGGATTACTATGACATCTTCACATTCCTCCCTGAGCCTCACTTCACTTTCTATAAACTGGGTATTCTCATCCAGACCCTATTCTCCTCTCCAACAAAGCTCTTGGGAGAAGAGACAGATCTTTCTAATTCTGTTGTTGCATTGTGCTTCCTTGAACCAGGGTAAAATCCCAGGAGCACTCCCTCACATGCAGGGAAATAACATCATTTTTGAAAAAGAGTCATCAGTGACCAGGGAGACGCTAGATATCATTGCAGCAATTTTTAAGAGAAGGTTTCTAATGATAGAGCACGGAGTAGGGCACTAAAGGATCTCCTTGCAGCAACTGCAAGAGAAAGGTTTCTCATGAGAGAGCATGGAGCAGACTACTAAGGGTTAATGGCATGGTGACCACCAGTTACATCAGCAAAGTCCAAGGTATGACTTGTTTGCTTTGGTCTGGGGACACCTGGGGGCTGCCTGTCTTTTTGGTCTTTGCCCTGGTAGGTTTGATAATTGGCAGTGCTGATTTGGATGAGTCACACTATCAGCTGGAGATTATATAGTGAAGTCGAGATTCTGAATATTACAAGGTACAGTTTGCAGAGAGACCTTGGGGACCTCGTCCTTGAGTCACTTATATACAATGCAAGCCCCTGTCTTTGTTTTATATCTCACATCCTGCTGTTCCCTTTTGATCACTGATCACACTTGTTTAGTAATCCTTCAGCAATCGTTTGTTATACTCCTTTTCAGTGAGCCTTGACTTCCTCATGTGCAAAACAGCTACCATGTCAGTAGCTCCTGCTCTCCTGCATTCTGAGGTGCTCAAGCAAAGCAAGGATAGAGGTCAAGAGAATGGGGCTGCAGAGGCAGTTGTGGGTGGTGAAATCTCAGAGGACTTGGGAGCGAGTGGAGTAGTGCTCCATGTCCCTCTGTGGCTGATAGCTAGAGCCACTCAGAGTGAGGATGGGCTGTGGCCAGAGTTGGGCCCCCAGCTTGGATAAGGTTGGAATGACAGGACAGTGGTGTTGCCATTACTAGTAATGGGGACCTGGCATTCAAGCAGGAAGGAAATCCTTGGGTGGGATCCTTTCTTGGGTCAGAGTTGTCGAACATGGTTTAGGTTTGGAAGACTTAGTTACCCTTTGAGGGTTTCATGGTTTATCCCTGAAGGTGCCAGTCTCTATAGGAGAAGATGTGCTTTATTGATGTGGAACCAGGCAATCACTTTGGGCTTTCATTGAAGATTAAATGAGATGATGCATGTAAGGTGCTTAGCACTTAGCACCCTCAATGTTAGCTGTTGCTATTGATCACTAATCATAAACTCTGAGAGGCGATCCATTTTACCCTCCCTGGATTGGAATCTTGTCTCAGTAGTTATTTTGGGCAAGAGGACTTAGTCTCTCAGGCCTCATTTCCTTCACCTGTGCAGTGAGAGGAGAAAGCAAATCTCCTGGCTTTATGACCTAAGGTGAACTCTGCAAAGATTAAACTCAGACCATAGGAAACACCAGCTGCAAATATTGGTGTTAAGCCCAATGTTAGCCTGTCAGGATGGTGTCCTCTTGCCATAAGGGATGGAAACTGAGGCCTCATTGAATGTCAAAGGGGCCAGGTGGACAGGGCAGGGAGAAGATTGCAATTGATATAGAACAGCATGGGTGGACTCTGAAATTCCCATCTGGGTTCCAGTTACCTTTCTGTTTCCTACATTAGAGAGGTGAAAAGTCCCTGTATGCCCAGTGCAGAGCCTGGCAGCCTATGGAACTTTGCTTTCTCATGGTAAAACCCCCTTGTCTTCCTCCACATACCTGACAAAGGGAAGCTCCTTTGAAGCTCACAAATACTACAGGCAGAGGAACTTTTGAGCTCGATTCCTAATGAAAGGAGAAACTGAAACTTGTAGGAAGTATTGGCCCAAAGCATCACAATCTGCAAACGGCAGCTAAGGGCCTAGAACACAGGTCTTCTGATCCCATCACACTGCACCTGCATAGTACCATCCTGGACATTGATATTGCTATTGATTATTACTGTGATGGTCCTGTGGCCTGATGAATAGGGCAGTAGTCAAAATGGCTAAAGGTGGGTTGTCCATTCTCCAATACATAACCTTCCACTTGTTATCATGCAAGTGACCTTAAGTTAACTCAGTGGGTCAAAAACAAAACAAAAATAACAAGGCATGAAAGTAGAATGTGTATTAAAGTGAATGAGTTTCAGTGGGAGAGGGAGAGGGTGAAGGAGGGTAACTGAGGGGAGTGGGATAAAAATGGATTTTGTACATGTACCTAAGTGTCAAATATGTGTAATAAAGCAGAGCTAATTGCCAGTTGTAGTGTGGTATAAAGGGTTGACTCAAATCAGAATAGTCACCATCCATGTAAGTCTTGACTAAGTGTTAGCTGGATTCCAACTGGCCACAGGATGTCCCCTGTGGACAATTGGACTAATAGCAGGAAAGATGGCCAAGAGAATCCTTTTAAAAGTGGATTGCAAAACTCATTTTTGGTAACCTAGATTAGACTTCTATCAATATATTTATTCTGGAAATTTTATATAATGAATTTCACAGATATTTAGTTTTAAATACATTTAAGGACAATAATTTGTTTCTTGCTACAAACATTGTCATAGTCCCTCACATGTTGCTGGGGATGAACCTCCAAATCAGGCACAGTTATTGGAGGAGAGAACACTGAGTGTCCTTTTCGTATCACTTATCTGTGTACTTCTTTCCTGGAGACAGGGTCTCTCCCTTAACCTGGAACTGCTGTCAGTGAGCCCCAGCAACGCTCCCATCGCTGTCTCTCCCACACCCCATGGACTAGGGTTATAGATGAGCATGGCCATGTTTACCTTTTTACATGGGTTCCAGGGAGCTAAACTTGGTGGTCTCCAGCCCCAGCGACCCTCATGCTTGAGTGGCAAGTGCTTTAAATCACTGTTATCTCGCTAGCTCAGTAAAATGTTCTCTATCACTCCAGGAGGGGTACATACTCAATTTCAGATGATCATCAATCCATTCCCAGGTTCCCTACCAGTAAAAACATTTTGGAGCAGATGCTTTGGAGGAAAACCTTACTCTGCTCCTTGTCTAATTCTACCTATAGTGGTGGAGATGAAGACAATTTTTGATATGGTATTATTTTACCAGCTGGGTGTGGTGGTTCATGCCTTTAATCCCAGAACAGAGGTAGGAGGATTGCTGTGAGTTCAAGTTCAACCTAAAACTATGGAGTGAGCTCTAGGTCAGCCTGGGCTACAGTAATAACCTACCTCAAAAAGAAAAAAAATAACAAAAAGAAAAAAGAATGTACATCTTGCCATCAGAAATGACAATTTTATATGGTTCACAGTAGTACTGATAGAGCACTAGCAGCTATTACTATGGAAGTAAATGGATGAGTTGAATTTATTAATTAGCAAATAAATAAATTTAGACAGGGTCTTGATATGTAGGCTGGGCTGGAACCCACTATGTAGTCTAGTCTAGGCTGGAATTTCTGATTCTCTTGCCTAAGGCTCCTGATTGCTGGGATTCTATGCATCTACCACCAGTGTGTGTGTGTGTGTGTGTGTGTGTGTGTGTGTGTGTGTGTGTGTGTGCACATATGTGTAGACCAGAGCCCAACCCTGAGTGTCATCCTTAGGAACACTGTCCACCTTTTCTGAGACAAGGTCTCTCATCAGCCTGGAGCTCACCAATTAGGCTAGACTCACTGACCTGCGAGCCTCAGTGCTGATTCCTGGTGTGTTATCATGCCAGCATTTATATGAGTACTGGGGATCAAACTCAGGTTCTCATGCTTGTAAGACAAGAAATTTACCACCTGGGCTGTCTCCCCAGTCCCAGATTGCTGTTTATTTTCCGCCCGTGTGTGTGTGTGTCTGTGTGTGTCTGTGTGTGTGCATATGTGTGAGTACACTAAGGTCTCTTGCTGCAAACAAACTCTAGACATGTGCATCAATTTCTGTGGGTACTGGAGAAAGGAACCTAGGACAGCAGGCTGGACTGCTGTCCTTATGAGAGACACAGGTTCTAGTGTCAGACACAGGTTTGGGTCAACATCTGGGTCCATCAGGTGCTCCCACCATACCATCTGTATTCTCCTTCTCCTTTTCAGGATTGCTCTCTGTGGGGTCAAGCCATGATACTGCATTCTCCTGATTCCCTAATGGAACCCTCAGGACTCTCCCCTTTCTTCTTTTCTCTCATTTACCAATGTAGCACAATCTATGTTTCACAATAAATGCATTAAAATTGTGAAAATCAGTTACATTTGACAACATGAAGAACTAGATGCACTTTTAACATCCCCAGAGGTTATCCATGGATCCTACTCTAGAAAAAGAGATGAACAGATTGATTAAAGAATTGACTTAACCATCAAAATTCTGTAGCCTTCAATGCCAGTTTATTAAATTATATCTTAAATACATTAACATGCATAGCCTTTCATTTACCGATTTTAGAACTCATACATGGGATGGATATCGGTTAATTACATTTCCAACAACATACAATATGCATTTTACCTTGGTATATTAACGTTTTAACATAAAACATAAAACCAATGAAAGCACATGGGGCTTATTACTAAAGTCAGGTAAACACCTACATTTTTTATGTCTCTACACCTCCTGAAAAAACAGAGGGGAAGTTACACATTTGAATGACTTTAAGAATAAAATCATGTATGCTCACTATTTACTCATCACTGCAAGCCCTCCTGGGTGCATTATCCAGAGCAGGACGAAAGCTAGGTCTGCCCTCCAGAGCCTAGGTTAACTGCTGTCATGTGACGGATGGTCATGGGTGAAACTGAAAGACTGAGGAGTCAGGGGAGAGGAATTCAAGTTTCATCTCTATACTCCACACAGCTACTGTCCAGAATTGAGTCATGCCTGCAGTCTCTCTGAGTTAGGGTGTCTTCATCTTTGAAATAATGAAATTTGAAAAGCTCAACTTTGCAGAGCAGGTTGGCTCCAACATTCCATGATATTTTCTCTATTGGCCAAGTGGGAAGTGATCACTACTTTTATGTTGAACTCTTGGCAAGGCTTCTAGGTTAGTCATAATCAAATAGGACACAACCTAAGGTGTCAAAGAACATGTGATCTTAGATTTGGAAAAGACTCCAGAAATCCTTCCCCTGACCTCAGTGAAGCAGTGGTTTCCACAAAACTCCCTTTGCTTGACTCTCCAGGGAATGAGAAATTACCTTCAGGAAAAAAAAATTCTATTTTGGGGAAGCAGGATGTTCATTTGGGTCTGAAGGTAGAGATGGTGTCTCTAGCATCCCCCTTCTGGAATATATGAAGGGGTCTCCCCAAACCGCCCCATAGGTATTTGAAAAATAATTCTCTGTCTTCTTTCAAGGACTCCTCCAGGCATTAAATGAAATGCCATTTTCCAAGGCTACAGGGTAATTAAATTAGCTCAGGTTAGGGATTCAGGAAAATAGAATCCTAACTCTGGATAGGTCTTTTAACTCATTGTGGTCCTGCACAAGTACCTTCAGTTTGGGCTGGTGGGCTTACTGAAATGGTGGGGAAGAATAGCTCAGAGTTTGGGAAGTTGAAAATATTATTATTATTAGAGTGGGAGAAGGCATGGATGTGGCTATTTTGACTTCTCCACTGTCACCGCTGCAGAAAAATCCAACAGTTTATAGTTCGCTGAATTCTCCAAAGGTCTAGCTGCCAAGATGGTACATATTGCTAATATCCAGGATAATAATGGATACTTAAAGAACATTCTACCAAAATTGGCAAAAAACACTTCCAGGACTCTGGGCTTTAAAAAAACAGTGAACTTTAAAACCAGATACATATTGTGCAAGGAAGAGAATACAAATAGATCTGTCCTAAAAAATTAATTCCTAATATCATAATCATGGAAACCTGATTGAATAAGACCTTGAGAAAATACCTTGCCAGCAGGTGCTTATGATGGCTGTGCGTCGTGCCGAGTGAGCTAGTAGAAGTTTATGATCTAGAGGAGTTATCAGCAAGCACAGAGTTGGAATTTCCTCGGGAGCTTAGAGTGAAATGGAGCCGAGGGCTCTGACATGCCCTGTTGCTGAGCTGAACCTGATGTGTTTTAGTATGTGAAGAGGTAAAAGTACTTTTCACTTTTCCTATTGTACCTTACTAAAGAAAAAAAATCTTCAAAAATTCTAGTAGGCTAGCAATTCTGTTCTGTACTACCATAGGGTCAAAATACTAGTGACCCATGCTTTTTAACCATGGCTTTTGTATTTTGCTGAGAACACAGGCTTTTCAAGGTATCTCTAGGTCATAGCTGAAGTTATAACATTTGCATGGGTGTTGTTGATCAAACTAGAGGCCAGTTAATAACCCCTTTTATTGTGCTGCTTTAATAATGGGTTTTACCATAGGAAACGGTATGCTTGCTTCTCCTCCTTATTTATTTATGGAAAACTGTCCTTGAGTAACCATTATAAGAACACTGAAGAGTAAATACAAATCCTTTTGTTAATGAACATCCTTCATCAGATGGCACCCATTTTCATAAGAAAATGTTGATGTGCCTAAAGTTAGCTAATTAATTAGCTAATCCAAGTTAAAAAAAATTAAAAGCTTTACAGACAGTGGAGATGCCAAGGAGTTAGAATGAACATGTCTGAAGTAACAATGATTTACCTCTGTGTCCTGAGGCATGTTAAGTATTCAGTAAATGTGGAATCTATTTGAGTTCAGCAGTTTCTTTTTTTTTTTTTGAGAGATCTTTATCCAGTAAAAAATTTTCCTCCTGAGTTAAATATTTTCTAAAGCATGTGTCTCCTTTCCTAAATCTTTGAATGCGTACCTTTACCTTTGAGGGACCATTGTCACTATCACATATTTGAGAGAGAGAGAGAGAGACAGAGAGAGAGAAAGAGAGAGAGATTTGATATATAGCTAAGGCTTGTCTGGAATTCACTATCTGTTTCAGACTTGCCTAGAACTCATGTCAATTTCCTGTCTAACTGCCTTTTGAGTATTTGGATTCTAGTCATGCACTATCATGCTTTGCTCTATTACATATTCTTACAAAGCATTTTTCTACCTTTACAAAATAGTACACCAACCCTTGCTATAGAGATAAGACTTTGGAAAGAGAAGTTCTGACTTGAGTCCAAGTAGGAATCTTTGGTGGTGCCTTTTTGGATAGTAAAAAATACACTTTTAGAAATTTAACAAAATTAACAGTGAAAACTTGGGTTTCATTCTTCAGTGGACAAGCTAGTGACAGGAGGAAAATAAATATGTGGCAGGAATCATTCCAAAGCCTCCAGTGCCATAGGCTATCAGGAAACTCATAGTTTGGATAAACTTTCAAGTCCACCAGAAGACCTGCCGTGGGCAGGTTTGAGGGTCCTTGACACAAAGCTTCATTTCAGTGGAGAGACGGAGAGTGGGACACTCCGGATTCTTCTGTGTAAATCTTTTCCTGTAAGCCCAATTTGCTGGATGCCCCCATACACCATGGAGACAGGAGTAGACAGGATCTTAGGCTCCTATTGGGGTGTCAGTTCTGACCATGGAGCCAGACTGGAGTCACTGACAAAGCACTCTTGATCGACCAGCAGAAACTGTTCTCAGGGTTGGTGGAGGGAACATCCTTTTACCAAGCTAGTTTTGGAGTTAGTGAGAAACCTCTCCTTTCTGTTTTAAGTGAAGGGTAATTCCTCCTCCTGAGATTCCCCTTTCCAATGGTCATCTGGGGGCTGCCCACCTTCTTTCAGGTGGCATTTCCCCTATGAAGACTCCTGTGAATAGGCAAAGGTGACCTCATCCCTTCGTGTACTCTCACAGAGTCTTGTACAATTTTGAGATGCTGATGCCCAGAAAGAGACTGTCATAAATTAGGCTTAGCAGAAGTCATAGAGTTCATGAGCAATATTAATCTCTCAACCTTTTTTCTAAGACACCATTAAAAATTATATCCAATTAATACTCAAAAAACATTGATAAATTACTACTTCTTTACCAGGCATGATGACAGGCTTCTCTGCTTCTAAGGTTTCTGGCAACTAGTGATTTGGGACTGAGTTGGCTACCAGACCCACCTTTGGCATATATTAATGGTAGGGACATTTCTAACACAGGCCATAGTGCTGGATGGACCAGGCCATTGCATACCAAAGTCTTATTCTCCTAGTAGGTTGTTAGCTTCGATCACAGAGCCTGGAGTCATTAAGAAGCATTATTGAACTACTATTAAATATTGCAAAATGTGCTCAGCCTACACTGACTGCAAGGAGTTAACTTCCTTTGCATCATTCCAAGGAGCTCACTTGATCCCGAGAAACAGATGGGAGGATCCCTGCTTTACAGACCAACCAACAGCAGCTAATGGAGAGCAGAATAATCCCACCGAGGACATGGATGAGCCCATTGAAGCACAGTGGGATCTTCTCAGCATCCTTTCTCCTCTGAGAAGAAGACTTGGTTAGGCTGATGGCTTAAACCCATGTTTCAATCCTTTTGAAGAATTTAAGAGGAAAATACGCACTTAACATTCTGCGTATAAAGTTGCAAATCAAACTTCAAAGAGGACCCGGATAAACTTCTCCAGATTTGATGATTGATATTTTTTTTCCTCCTTGGAGAGTAAGTCCATTGTCTCCTGGCATGAATAAAATTGTTTTGTACAGTTGGTCCAGTTAAGAGAAGTCTGATGTTGACTTTCTTGAGTGAGTCAGCTGGATCACTTATAAAAGACAATAGAAGAAGTAATATTTTCATATGATCTGTGTTTGAGGACTTAAAGTTATTCTCTGGAGCATGTTGATTGACATTCATTTAAGAAGTCACTTAAGTTTTGAGTGGAATATGACTTGTGCTTCACAGTGTCCTCTGAGTGAGAAGTGACCAGAACATAATAGATACTCAAGAAAAATGTGCAAAGACTCCATTGCTGTGTTTGCTGCATGCATGCAGAATTCACAGTTGCCTGTTAGGATACTTGTGCTCACAAATAATAATAATAGACCATCCATTGGCTGCATGATGATCAGTTCCTTTTTGGAGAAAATTCATGAGGAATAGAAGCTCTGTTGGCATTTTCTTAAATGCTAGGTGTGACAGTATGTGGAAATGTTGATAATGGAGGGATTACACTTGTTTATTTTTTGATATTGTCCTTATCTTGTGAATTGAAATAAACTTGTGATCAAATTAAACCAAAATAGAACCACTGGCGAAAGTCGTGCATTAAGAGGGTGGGGAGCATAGAGATACTCTTTAACTCCAGATCAGAATAGAATATTCACTCCTTTGAAGATTGGTATTTCAGTGTTTTCAAGTCCAACAGTTCTCCAGCAACCACAATCATTCATCGGCTATTTCCATACTTTTCCAATGAATATTCTCATCCACAAGGCAGATGAAGGGTAAATTTTGGGCTCCTAAATGATACAAGTAAACCACTGCCTTGTGGAATGGCCCCTACCCTTGACCCCAAGAAAACACCTGTCTATAGTCAGATATGGGCAAAGAAAATTAGGAAGGAGAAACAGAAGAGCAGCCCACGATAAGGCCTGCTTTACTCCTAGAGCAAAAAGGCACCAAAGAAGGTTTTGTCTTCTTTTGTATAATCCACCAGAGAGATGTCACTGACATTCACCATCAGTTTGTCCCCTTCTTGCAAAGAGAACATGGCACCAAGGTAGAGAGGCTGGAACCAGTTGCTGCTAATTTCACACACAGACTTGACCCCTGTGAGGAGCTGAGAGGGTTCAGGGTAGCTGTCTGTTACCTTCGTGATGACCACAATGATGGAGTCTGGTTTGTTTGGCCTTCTCCCCTGGCTGATGTCACCACACTCAGATGTGGTTCCCCGGAATGTGATCTGAGAGTAGATAAAGTATTCCCCCGACTCTGGGATCACCAGGAATTTGTTGGTGTAGTTCATCCGGTTCTTGGTGAAGGCCAAGCCGAGTTCATGTTCCCAATGCAGAGCTGGAAACTGATTCTTCAGGGCTGGTGTGGGAGTTTGTTTCAGAACTGCAAAGACAGAAAAGAGGTTAATTGGCTCAGGTCAGACACTGTGGACTTTGATAATGTCTTGTGTCATTTTCTGTCATTTTCACAGATGAACCAAAGGATCGCATCTAGCCGACATGTAACAAGGATTTGTGGGTTAGCATGTGTTTGTTCAGAGACAGTGGCATCTTGTGTAGATAAATGGAGGTGGGGATGAAATCACTACACTTCTCTGAGTCTCAGGTTTCTGATCTGACCTGAAAAACAGTTGTGAAGTTCCAAGAAGACCCAGCTTTTCTCAAGTGCTTGCAGACTGAACTTGGACTTGGAGCATCCTGAGAGTGAAAACATGGCAGGCCCAAGAAGCCCAAGTTGCCTCAGACTATCTTGAATTTCTTTTAATCCCCTCTGTGTCTGACCCAGGGTTCTGTGACTACCAGAAACAAACTCTTGAAAAGTATTTTCAACTTGATAGAGTGCTGGCCTCTACCCGTTCTAAAGCCAAGGATATGATGACACATTTCATGATTTCCTGCTGTGTTACAGGTGTGAAGGGCACCATGGGCATCATCCCCACTTCCAAACAGCCTGCCCCTTGGGAGATACCACCTACTTTCCCTTGTGACTCTAAGAGTTTATGTAACCTTTTCCACAGAAGGAACCATGGTGTTCCTGATCAACTCGTGTTTATTCTCCTGGAACACTGTCATTCATATTTGGCTCACAATAAATGGCTTAATTATTTTGGAATTGTGATTCTACATGGGCACAGTGAAAGTAAAGAAATCTCCTCACTTCTCTGTAAACCTTCAAACAGCCAACTATACAGAGCTATCTTTCCCCAAATAACCTAGATGAGCCAGAGACCAGGCCAGAGACCAGTCCCCCTTCTTGGCCTCACTGGCCATTCACAACAAAAGGCTTGCTAACCACATTTTGGTTTTTGCTTCTCTCCTTCTTCCAGGCCTCTCTTCTTTGGTCTACCCTCAGCATGGCTAGCACCTAGTCTTTTGGAAAGCAAAGCTGGCTGTGGGTTAAAATATTCTCTGCCCAGTCCTTCCCCGCCATCCTTTCCACTTCTTTATACTGGCTCATTCTGATTTTCCCTACTTGTCTCTGAACTAGAAAGCCTTTTTTAACCTAACTTGAGAAACCGGTGGACTCTATTGTCAGTGTCCTGACCCCACCCCCGCCACCACCCCGTCTTTGCTTCTGCATCTGCACAGTCAACCAATTCAGGATCCAAAATATTGGGAAAAATTGCATCGTTAGCTCTGAACCTATACAAGTTTTATTCTTTTCATTTGTCCTGAAATAATACAGTACAACAATTATTTACATTGTTTTAAGTATTAAAAATCATTTAATTGGACTGGAGGCCCACTCCACAGTAGGGAATACATGCCTGGGACTGCAGACCTAGTCAAAAGCCTAAGGCAGGGGAGACCACTCACAATTTGATTCAATCAAACTTGAGCCCTAGGGGAGTTAACACCTGCTGTTGTCTGATTAAATGTATATATTATGCCCTCCAAATTGCCTTATAAATACTTTTTTTAAAAAATGAGCATATCCATATAATAATGCTACTCTCATTCTTGGCTTGAGAAGCTTCCCTTTTTCAGATGGTGGTGACCACTGGGATAACTCAAAAGACACTATAGTGCTGAGAAGAAATGACAGTGGAGTGTTCAGCACTGGGACATCTTTGTCATACTTCCTGAGGTTCAGGGTCTATTGTGGAAGAGATGGTGGAAAGATTGTAAGAGCCAAAGGAAGGGTAGGACTGCTTACAATGAAAACTTCTAGACAGGAAATGACCTTGATATTCATGACCTTGTAGTGCCTGATAACACCTACACATAAAGGGAGGAAAAGATGATGACACCGAAACAAAATAGAGACTAAGAGAGGGGGAAGAGATATAAGGGAAGTGGGAATCAAAATCATTTATGGTCTATTATGGAAGCTATCGATAAAAAGTTAAAAAAGTGATTAATTGGATTGACCAAAAAAATCAATCAATAAAAGAGACTAATTTGAAGGGGGAGGGGTTCAATAGAGGGTGGATTTGAGAAGGGGAAAGTGGAAAATGGGGGTGGTGGAGGGAATTATCATAATTTAATTGTGTATACTTTTGGAAGCTGTCAAAAAAATTCTTAAAAAGTCATCTAGAGTGATTTAAACTATGTGGGAGGCAGTGTGTAGGCTATATGACAACACCATTGTGTATAAGGAACTTTGACCTCTGAAGTTTTGGGTGTCACAAGGAGTCCTAGAACCAATTATCCATGTGTATGGAAGCTTCTCCCTCAGCAATCATCCTTTAGAATAATGTCTTGTCTTACTAAATCTAAGCTTATTTTTTGTTTGGCATATCTTTCCTTATAAAAGATAAGGTTAAAGGATGTGGTGTAAATAAAATCCCTAGCTATTAGGAACAGACTCTAAATGACACTCATTTTTATTGGTTTTCTTGTTTTAAACAAACTATGCTCCAAAGAGAGAAGGAAAGAGGGAAGAGGGAGGGAAGTAGATAGATAGATAGATAGAGAGAAACACATATTTTGATATTGTCACAGGAAGCATTAACCTTGAGGACATATGGAACAAAAAGCCCAGAACATTCTGGCGCTTTCCCCACACTGACAGGGCCAACATGCAAGTCCATGCAAACAAACTTGTGGAAAGGAAGGAATCTGGGCTTTGGGCCACTTGGGCCAGTACCAGCTCTGATTCTACAGCATGTCAGGGCATTGACTGGCTGTGCTAATTTCCTTCTGTAGGCTTAGTATCCTGCCTGTAACTGGGGATAACACTCTGAGCCTTGTTCTGAAGGTTAAATGAAGAGAGCACACATGGACGTTTTTATCACCATGGCTGGATGCAGTTCTGCTCAATATTCCTCTCCTCAAGTTAACCAGTGGGATTTACTCTGTCAGATGAAAGAGCAAGCCTATGTCATTTTGTATGTTTTATATGTTCTTCTGTTTATATTACCCATAAGTCTACATTAAAACATATTCGTGGATGCTTTTATGAAATATGCCTATAGCACAAGAAAATGAATAGAATCAAACTTGATTCAAATCAATGGTTTCAAACAAGACAATATGCAATAAAACTAATACTTTTCAGAAAAAAATAAATCATTTAAGTTTCCCATAACTGCTTTTGAAACCCACAGCAATTACTGTTATGCACTAAGACCACAGTTTAGGAACAAGTTATGTTTAAAGAAAACATTTAGTCTGTGGAATACTGTCTTCCAGCCATGATATGGCTGGTGCATTCATGAGCTCACAGCAGATATGGCTATCTAGACAAGACCTCTACACAATTGGGCACATCGACATTTTGTCACGGAATGGGGCTTCACCTGTCGGGGGGAGTTATTTGGAGTTAATGGTTGCTGTGGAAGGGGTGGCATTTCCTGCAGCGATGTGACCATTGGTAAGTTGCCCCCATAACCTGTCTGCCCATACTCATATAAGCAACCCTAATTAAAGTCTCTTCACTACTGATCATACAGTGATTGAAAACCACTTCTCACATGTTCATAAATGGAGCTCAGTAGGTCTCCCGACAAGACAAGTCCTATCGCATGGGAACACAGCGGTGACAGGAGCTGGGTAGGAAGTGAGCTGCGTAGAAGCTGCAGCTTATAAAGCAAGCTTTGACTCTGAGCTCTTCCAGTGCATAATCATCAGACATGGGGCATGCAAATTAGTTGTCCGAGCCTCAGTTTCTTCATCTGTGAAGGGGAATAGCTACACCCTATTGCATTGAACTGACATGTGGATTAAATGACACAATGGGATTAAAATGCCTATTAGAGAGCCTGGCTGTTGGGAGCTGTGTAGAAGCTCCCAGGCTCTACAACTCTTATAAAAAGAGGGGTGCCAGCTCCAGGCTTTCACAGGTCTAAGGACTTTCCTGCCCAGACTGTTCAATCCATCCCATTACTATAGGCAGGAGGAAAAGTGACAGCAAGCTGGCATCTCCCTCACTGAATCTTTGTGTATGTGTGTTTCATACATGTTCATATTTATATGCATGTGCATGTATGTGCTCATGTGGCTAAAGTTTGATATTGGGTGCCTTCTTCTTTTCTTTCTTTTTTTAAAATATTTTTATTTATTCATTTTCAAACAGAGAGAGAGAGAGAGAGAGAGAGAGAGAGAGAGAGAGAGAGAGAGAGAGAGAGAACGCACACATGCCAGGGCTACCACCTTGTACATCTGGCTTATGTGGGTCCTGGGGAATTGAACCCAGGGCCTTAGGCACTGGAGGCAAGTGCCTTAACCACTGAGCCATATCCCCAGCCTGGGTGCCTTCTTCTATTGCTTTCCAACTTAAGTCTCTCACTGAACCTAGAACACACTGATTTGGCTAGACTGACTAGCCAGTGAGCCCTAGGGATTCCCTGTCTCTGCCTGCCCAGCACTGAGAGTACAGGCACACGTCACCATGCCTGGCATTTTACAGTGGAACTGGGGATCTGAACTTAGGTCTTCATGCTTCATAATATCCTCTTAGTTAAGATGTAATACGAATGTTTTGGGTCACAGATATTCTCCTGTAAATAGCAAATTTTCCTATAGGTCAGGAACATATTCACCTTTTAGCATTCTAGTTTCTCAACAGGTTTCTGACACATTTCTGTAATGTCTTGCTAGGTCCTCTGGAGTTTCAGAGGTCTATAAACTCCGGGTGTGAGGTTCCTAGAATTTCCTCATTAGACTTGGAAAACTGGACAACTAGTGGTATTGAGAGATTATTTCTAGTATCTTGATGTCCATGGAAATTTTCTTTTTTAAAATTTTTTTAAATTTAAAAATAGCTTTTATTTCTTTCTTTTACATATATACATCATTATTATTATCCATAATTAGATACTCTTGTATTCAGGAAATTTTCTTAAGATATCTTCCTGAATACAAGAGCACAGTGATATATTGAACAGCGGACAGAAGAAGGACAGGGTAAGAGGGCCACTCAAAGATCTTTCATTGGTGATCAGATCCAGAATTTTTGAGGGTCCAAGACTAGGATAACTCCCTCAGTCAGACTTAGGCTCTCTCTCTCTCTCTCTCTCTCTCTCTCTCTCTCTCTCTCTCTCTCTCTCTGTGTGTGTGTGTGTGTGTGTGTGTGTGTGGTGTAGAACAGAAAGGGAGGAGGAGGCTGGAAGAATTGGAAAGAATGCCTAAGAAGCTTAGGACTTTTGGATCCTTCAGAGGTAGGAAGAAATCCCCAAATCCTTGATGTTCAGGTCTGTTTTCAAGGGCTGTGTGTTCCAGTTTGAAGTTTTGTAGATATACTAAAAGAACCCTCAGTTCTATGGTCCTTGGTTAAAAAAACCCCACAACATTCACAGGGAGGCTTACTTGTCAGATGTGCCCTCGGCTTGTCTCCATCAGCTCTGGGAGGAGTGTCTGTAACACAAAGACAAATGTGTTTTGTATGAGCCAAAGGGAGGAATGAAAACACAACTTTGGGAGTTTCATGGTGCTAGCGATGGGAAAACATTGATCCAAATGCCTGCATAGCAGAACCTTGAGAAAGATCCCCATTCCCCATAAGGAGAGGCATCAAAGATGAGCATACTTACACAGTAGCTGAGCTGAAGATCGGAACTTCTGTCCTTTGGTAGTCTGCTAAAACAGAAAGATATAGTTCAATCTGTGTCCCTCGGACCCCAGGATTGTCCCAGCTGCTGCCCATAGCACAGCTATGATTCAGATACTGTTGCTACTCAGCCTTGGTCCTCTGCTGTCAAGGCAATGGCCTAAGAATATTTTGTTTGGTGAGAATCTCACCGCTCACATTTCCACTTACTTTTCTAGCACTCCCAATCGGCTTTCTGTGTCTTATTCTGTCTGTCTGTCAACTTGAGAGTTTTTTTTTT
>PVHP010030070.1:0-21927 GCA_004024765.1 Zapus hudsonius
CGTTCCAATCCTTTCTAGATTCTCCACACATACTAACATAGTACAGAATGTCCTTAGAGAAGAAACCAGTTTTGCTTTGTAAATCTGATCATAAAATTGTTTCTGCTCTTGTTGCTGGCATTGCGTCTCGTATTCCACAGAGCCTTATGGACAATGTAGTCCAGTGGTTAATGTATGGCTCAGTGGTTAAAGACACTTGCTTCCAAAGCCTGATGGTCTGGATTTGATTCCCCATCACCTACTTAAAGTTAGATGCACAAAGTGGTGCATGTATCTGGAGTTTGTTTTCAGTGGCTACAAACTCTGGTATGTCCAGACTCTCTCTCTCTCTCTCTCTCTCTCTCTCTCTCTCTCTCTCTCTCTCTCTCTCTCCTTGCAAATAAATAAATAAAATAAAAATTAAAAATAAATATCCTTGTATGGAGCTACACTGCTTCTCATCTTCATCTATATGATCAAGCTGATCACAGTCTATTGTTTCATAAGGATAAAATGAGATAATTAAGACAAAGCATTCAGAACCGTAATCAAAATATTATGACCCCTCACTCAGTAAATGACACTGATTGTTGTGCGTTTATGCTGTTTGGGGTCACTCCTAGTTCCATGGTGTATCTTGGCTTGACTTATACTCCAGGACCCAGCACACTGCACAAACATTTAGCAACTTCCCTGTAACCTACGGCCTTACGTGAGCAGGCATTACAGCCTTCTTACCATCTGTGCGCTCACTCTTGCAACGTCAGATTTGCCAGCCTCTTTCGCCCCTTAATTTGTGCCTCAATAGATTAATGTCTGGAGGGTGCTCAGGGAAGAACAAAATATCAGCTTGTAGCTCTCACAACAGATGGGAACTGATTTGGAACGAGACAGACCATCTCTCGAGGTACACGTAGTGCCCTTTCTTCTAGGAGAGAGAAGGACGTCTTGTTTTGTGCCTCTGTCAAAATCGGGAACACGGTTAAGCCATTCTTTGCTTCTTTCCATTTTCCTCCATTCCACTCGACTGTCTGATGGCTCTGTCCCTTTGGAGTGTCCCCCTCCGCTTGGAGGTTGTGATCCAGAAGGAATAGCCGCTTAGAAACAAGGGAATCTAAGCAATCGATTCACACATCAAACCTACCTTGGGGCTGGGGAGGTGGTCCAGTGGATAAAGTGCTTCCATGCCAGCCTGAGGACCCGAGTCAGGTCCCCAGAACTCGTGCCAAGGCAGACAGAGAGCCTCCAGACAAGCTGGCTAGCCAGGTTATCTGAACGGGAAAGCCAGAGACTCCGTCTTAACAAATTAGGAGGGCAGTGATCAAAGAAGGCCCCAGTGTCAACCTCTGGTCTCCACATGTACACACGCGCACATACACACACACACACACACACACACACACACACACACACACGCTCATGTGCACACACGCATGCACACACACACACCATGACATTGACTTGGGTTTGCTTTGGCATAAATTTATAGGGTCTTTAATTTAGAAAACAGCTTTCAGCCAGGCATGGTGGCACACGTCTTCGCTCTCAGCACTGGGGTAGGTAGAGGTAGGAGTTCAAGGCCAGTCTGCGATGAAGGAATGAGTTCCAGGCCAGCCTGAGCTGGAGTGAGACCCCACCTGGGGCGGGGAGGGGTGGGGAGGAGACAGCTTTTACAATGACTCGAGTCACGTGTTGACTGTTATCATACACACCATCAACTTCAATAAACACATTACTAGCTACTGCTCTCTTTCCTTTCCTTTTTTTTTTTTTTTTTTTTTTTTTTTTGGTTTTCCGAGGTAGGGTCTCGCTCTAGCCCAGTCTGACCTGGAATTCACTATGGAGTCTCAGGGTGGCCTTGAACTCATGGCGATTCTCCTACCTCTGCCTCTCGAGTGCTGGGATTAAAGGCGAGCGCCACTACGCCCGGCTTACTGCTCTCTTTTCTGAGGAGGTAACTTCAGAGTCTCTCAAATGCTGCACCATATTAACCTCACCTCTGAAGACTTTGAAACCCTCATTCCCCCGGCTTTGCCCTGGGCTCTGGAATCACTCTTGGGAGAGAGGGACACACCCAAGGCATCCATGATTTCAAACGATGGCCACGTGGTTCAAATGTGTAGGCAAGTTTGGGACCCAGGTCCAATTTAACTTTAACAACTGGGATCCCCATGGAAGCTTTAGAATTTTGTTTTGGGAGCCGAGGAGATGGCCCAGGGGCTGAAAGTACTTGCTTGCAAAGCCTGCTGGCCCAGGCTCGATTACCCAGTACCCACATAAAGCAAGATGCACAAAGAGATTCATGTGTCTGGAGTTTGTTTGCACAGGCAAGAGGCCCCTGTGTTCCTATTCTCTCCCCCTTCAAATAAATAAAAATACTTTAAAAATCTGTAAATTTGCCTTTAAAATATCTTATGAAAATATTTATTTTCCAAGACTCTGGAACATATCCACAGAACTATCATGCGAATATAGCTTGTGACAACAGCAGGGATCACAGAGAGAACCAGTGTCTGGAACTTTCCTAGGTGTTCTGCACAGGAAGTCGTGTTTTGTTATGACATGACAGGAGGTGGAAGAGTGAGTGCTAAGAGCAAGGGCTTGCCTTCAGACCTATAGCCTTGGTCCAATATCACTTCATATTTAAAAATATATTTATTTATTAGAGACAGAGAAAGAAGGAGGGAGGGAGAGAGAGAGATTATTAACAGAGCTGGGCCTCCTGCCACTGCAAACGATCTCCAGATGCATGTGCCTCTTTGTGCATCTGGCTTTCCGTGGGTACAGGGGTATCAAACCAGGGTCATTAGGCTTTGCAGGCAAGTGCTTTAACCACTGAGCCATCTCCCAGCCCTAGACTCAGATTTTTATAACAACTCACTTTGGGAAGAACTTCCTTCCCAGGGCAAAGCTGGCAGTAACTAAGGCCCTCCCACTAAGGCCTCACTTCTTGACCGTTCCTTCAGCTCTCACACAGCCCCACTGCCCACCAAGCTCCCAAGGCGGGAGCTTTTGACAAGACAAATAACATTCAAACCCTAGCTCCTCCCTTTTGTATCCAAAACCCTAAGACTGTGAAATGATCCAAGCAGGAAGGAAATAGGTTCTTTCTTTTTTTAAAAAATATTTTTATTTATTTATTTGCAAGCAGAGAGAGATAGAAGAGAGACAGACAGAGAGATAGGCATTCCAGTGCCTCTAGCCAGTAACTCCAGAAGCCTGCTCCACTTGGTGCATCTGGCTTTATGTGGGCACTGGGGAATTAAACGAAGGTTGTTAGGCTTTGCAGGCAAATGCCTTAACCACTGAGCAATCTCTGCAGCCTAGGAAATAGGTTCTTGTAAGAGCAGAACATAACAGTAGAGGGGACTAGATAGAAGTGAGGCGTTTCTAATCCCTACTTTGTTTGGTTTTGATAGGAATAATTTCAGCTGACCACAGTTTAGTTACATAGCTCTAGACCTCAATAGCAGCAGGTCCCTTCTGTTTCCCTGACATATTAATCGTGAGCAATGGATTAATTGAATAAAGTTGGAACTTGGTAGCTTTCTTTTCAGCCCACAGAGCCTTATATCGAGAAGAGCTGTGCCATGTGACAGGAACTAGTCACAGGGCACCTTCCAGAGTCTGCACTGTACCTCATTGAGGCTTGCGCACAGACAGCAAAGCCTATCCGTGTGTTGCTTCCCTGTCTCCCAATGATGAGCCCATGGAACAGTCTTTAAAAATGGAGAACAGGGGCAGGAGAGATGGCTCAGTGGTTAAAGGCACTTGCTTGCAAAGCTTGATGGCCCAGGGTTCAATTCCCCAGCACCCACATAAAGCCAGACGCACAAAGTGGTATGTGTGTCTGGAATTCATTTGCAGTGGCAAGAGGTCCTGAAATGTCCATATTCTCTCTGTGTGTGTGTCTGTCTTTCTCTCTCTCTCTCTCTCTCTCTCTCTCTCTCTCTCTCTCTCTCTCAAGTAAGTAAAATAGCTGGGCATGGGGGCGTATACCTTTAATTCCAGAATTTGGGAGGCAGAGGTAGGAAAATTGCCAAGATTTTGAGGCCACCTGAGATTACATAGTGAATTCCAGGTCAGCCTGAGCTAGAATGAGATCCTACTTTGAAAAAAACCCAAACAAACAAAAATCCCTCAGGTCACTGACCATTGAAATTTTCTTTCTTTAAAAATACAAGCATAAACCGGGCGTGGTGGCGCACGCCTTTAATTCCAGCACTCGGGAGGCAGAGGTAGGAGGATCACTGTGAGTTCAAGGCCACCCTGAGACTACATAGTGAATTCCAGGTTAGCCTGGGCTAGAGCGAGACCCTACCAAAAAAAAAGTATATATATATATATATACACACACACACACACACACACACACACACACACACACACACACACACAAGCATAGCTGGGCATGGTGGTGCACATCTTTGATCCCAGCACTCAGGAGGCAGAGGTAGGAGGATGACTATGAGTTCAAGGCCAGCCTGAGACTACAGAGTGGATTCTAGTCTGGTCAGCCTGGGCTAGAGTGAGACCCTACTTTGAAAAATCAAAAATAAAAAAATAAATAAGAATCAAATGAAGGAATTGGCAAACAAAAATCAAAGCAAAGCAAGGAAGCCAAGAGGGCTGAAGCTGGCGGTGAGTTCTAATCCAATAGAGACCATAGAAGTACCTGCACTTGTAGCCAAAGAAACCAAGCGAAGGTTAACTGGTCTGAATAGGGAAACCGGTTGTGATGACAGAGATGAAGATGAATGAAAAACATCAGATCAAAAGAATTCTTGGATCTGTTTCACAACCTGGGAAGCGCAAAGGGCAAAAATGTTGGGAACTGACTCAAACTTAGAAAGGAATAGGACCATTTGCCAAGCTCTAGAAAAAAATGCTTGCCCCATATTCTAAGCTGTGTGAAGAAATAAGACAAGCACTGTTTGTTTTTACCGAGAAAGAAGATACTTCACTTCTCAATGTTTCTATGTCAAATCACCATGAACTAAGTAAACTATCACTGAGCATTTCCTAATTTATCATTGACAGTAGAGGGGTTTTAAAAAAAAATTGATGGGCTGGAGAGATGTCTCAGTGGTTAAAGGTGCTTGTTTGCAAAGCTTAACAGCTTGGGTTCAATTCCCTGGCACCCATGTAAAGCCAGATGCACAGAGTGGTGTATGCATCTGGAGTTCACTGCAGTGGCAAGAGTTCCTGGTGTATTCTCATTCTCTCTCTCTCTCTCTCTCTCTCTCTCTCTCTCTCTCTCTCCACTTGCAAATAATAAGTTAAATTTTAAAAAGATTCTTTAAAAATAAATTAATTAAATAAAATAAACATTATGAAAACATTTTTAACTGGCATATAACAAACATAACTTTTCCTACTGATTATTAAGAGAGCTGGTTTCTAACTGGTATCAGCTTGCATGGTCATTTTTAGGGCCTTTTGCTACTGTGCCAATCGGGGGTTGTCTGTGCCAACTGTACTGTCCTGCCAAGATGCTTGAAGGTGATGTGCAGGGGAGGGAGACAAAAGCAATCCGTGGAAGCATGGCTACTCTCTCTGTTGCTTCAGAAGAAAGCAAGTACAATCACCCTTTCCTTGCCCCCTTTCCCCCAGAGGCCACATGTAACAAGAGCTCACAGAAAACTAGATTCTTCTGCAGCTTAGTCCTTTCCTAAGGAGTCCTTTAAGTACTGAGCAGTTAAGTCTGGTTCTGCAGACTCAGTAGCTGCTAGGGCTGCAGGCAGGGTTCTGTCAGAAGTATGCAAAGCACATGTACTGCACCTGATATATAGTGAAAGTCAAGGACCATTTTCTGTAGACAGCTTTATGCTTCTGGGATGAACATCCAAACCAGACACAGTTTTATGGGAGGAAGGGGATTTATTTCAGCTTATAGATCCAAGAGAATTTCCATGGATACTGGAAGAAGCTGGCTCCCTATCACAGATCCAAACAGAGAGAAAAAAAAATACTAGCAGCAAGCAAACACCAAAAACAAGCAGAACCCCAGAGCTCAGACTGTTCTGCATACCTCTGGGCTAGAATTCAGATCCCCCCTGACAAATTCTCCTTAGGGCTTAACTTCAGGATCTTCCCCCCATCCCCCACCAGTGACACCTCCTCCAGCCAGGTGGCTGGAGATCCAAGTTACAAGCTTTAATAAATCACTATAGTCTGAGGGACAAACATTCAAATTACCACATTCCACCCCAGCCCCCAATAGACTCATGATCCTCTCACATTGTAAAATTGTATTCTGTCTAACTTTAAAGGTCCCAATAGTCTTTTCCAACATTGTTCCAAAGTTCTGAGTCTCATCTGAGATTCAAGACTGTCTCTTAACCATGAGTCCTGTAAAGTCAAAACAAGTTACATTCTTCCAACAGAGTAAACATTCCCATTGCTATAAGGCATAACAAGGAGAAACTGGACCAATGCAAAATCAATAACCATCAAACATCTTCAGTTCAAGCCTGACATCCATACCCTTCAGCTGGGCTGAGTAGCCAGGGAAAACTTCCATCCTGAGCCAACAGTACTCCATCATAACCTTTGTAAAATCCTGGTGTATCCAAAATATCTTTGGGTCTCTGTTTTACAATGGGCTCACTGAGCTCTCTACTAGGGACATCGCTTTCACATATTGCGTCTCAGCAGTGGCTCCTAGAACGATGTGCACTTCATGAGTCCCTTATATGCATGTTTCATAATTCCAAACCAATGTGTCATAGTCAGCCACATACCGCTGGGACGCATCTTCAAACCAGGCACAGTTTATGGGAGGAAACAATTTATTCAAGCTACAGATCCAGGGGAAGTCCCATAAAAGTGAAAGAAGCTGATCCTCTTTCGCAGGTCCAAGCAGAGAGAGAAACCCATCACCAACACCACACACAGAACAGCAAACAGGCAGGAAGGCCAAGGAGAGAACTTCTTCCCCTTTATATAGCCTTAGGGTGGGGTCTTACAACCCTTTCCCAGACCTAATGGCTTCCTGAGTCTCTGGAATTTTCTTCCTGCATGGCCCACACAGGAAAGGCTGTTTACTTCCAGCTTTTTTGAGCTTCTTTACATCCTACCCCTTGCTGAGAGGCTGCCTTCCTGTAAACATCCTCAGAGACCCACCCAAGATAATTAAAAAGATCCAAGTTGACAACAAAACCTAACCATCACACCAGGTGTTCAATGACACAGCCATATTTTGTTAATTCAGGGAGGAAATAAATCTTAACTTTGAGTTTGCATTTTTAACATTCAGTCTTTCCTGGGTGGAATCACCTGGGGCATCTTTCCATTGTTCCAAAGGAAGTAATTAGTCTCCTTTTATAGTAATCTGCTTGACGGTAGAAGCTTCAATAACCTAAAATCTGTCTTTGTGCCAGTAATTTTAAACTCACTTGAATTTTTCCAACTTTAAATCTTACATCTTTTAGCTTTATCTTCTGCCAAGCACATCAGTCCATTACTTTCAAGTTTAACCTTGATCAAACTCTCTGGGTATGGGTAGCAGAACACAGCCAGCCTTTATGCCAGTAGCAAAGATCCAATAAAGTTCTCTGCTATCTTTCCTTCTTCCCCTTTCAAAGTTCATAAACCAACACAATTCTTTCTTCACTTAGCATTTTCAAACTCTCACAAGAATGGTTCATAAAACTTGGCTTTCCACACACTGTGAGGCTTCTGTAGACACAAGTTCCAAGTTCATACATATGCCTACTCTAGCATGCAAATTCCAAAACACCCAAATCCACATGGTCAGAGTCATCTCAGCAGCACACCACTTCTGGTACCAAATTTCTGTCGTAGACAGCTTTACGTTGCTGGGATGAACATCTAAATCAGGCACAGTTTAAGGGGAGGAAAAGGATTTATTTCAGATTACAGATCCAAGGGAAGTTCCCTCAAGAGAGGCAAAAGAAGCTGGAACCCTTTCACAGATCCAAACAGAGAGAAAAACCACCATCAGCCAGCAAACATAGCAAAAACAAAAGCAACAAAATGAACTGGAAGAAAGCAGAACTTCAGAGCTCAAACCTCTCAGCATGCCTTTGGTCTAGAATTCACATCCATCCCCAATGACATGCCTTCCAGCCAGGCATCTGGAGAACCAAGTGACAAGGTTTAATAAAACACCTGAGTCTATATAGAACACACATTCAAGCTACCACACCATCTACTGTTTTCATGAACATTTTTGTTTGAATGTAGGTAGACCAACTAGCTTCATGTTTCTAGATTTAAGGGCTCTTTGGGATGCAAGATTTCTATAGCTAAAACTTGGAGCAGCCTAGGCAAAGCAGCTCACCCTACTTGACTCTAGCTCTCAGCCAGAAAAAATATTGAAGTAATTGCAATAATTTCCCTTGAGTCTTAAGAAGTAATTAGAAGAGAGAAAATTCTCCATGTATAGTGTGAGGATAAGAATTTTAGGGATAATGATAGTCAATCTTCATTATCATCTTGACTGAATTTAGAGTCATCCAGGAGAATGATGAGTCACATCTCTGGTTGTGTCTGTAAGGCTATTTCCAGAGAGGATTAATTGAGAGGGGCAAACTCACCCTGAATGTGGGTGAGACCATGGCATGGGCTGGGGGCTCAGAATGAACATAGGTGGGGAAAGAGAATGCCAGAGGTGATGGTTTATGTTGATTATCAATTTACAGGACCTGGAATCATCTGTGAAGGATTATGTAAATTATGTTAGCCTCTGTGTCCATCTGTGAGGGGTTATTTTGATTAGGCTAAGGTGGTATTAACTGTGGCAGTACCGTTCCATGGACTTGGATCCCTGGCTTTACTAGGAGGAGAGACCTGAGCATCAGCCTTCATCACGCTCTGCTTCCTCACTGCTGCATGTGACCAGCTGCCTGGAGCTCCTGCCATGCCTTCCCCGTCACGATGGACTGTGACCTGGAACTGTAAACTGAAATAAACTCTTTGTTCTTTAAATCGATTATTGTCAGGCAGTTTGTCCCAGCAATGAGAAGGTAACTGATACACCAGTTCAGTGCTAGCCTTCCCTTTCTCTGCTTCCTGGATGCGATGCCACAAGCTGAGCTCTGCTCTGCTTGAAGCGCTTTGCCCTGCTTTCCCTGTGTGGTGGACTGATACTTCTGGGACTGTGATCAAAATTAATCTTTCCTTCCTTGTTTATAGCAAGTGTGTGTTTACAGAGATTTGAAATTAACAGGGATAGAAGAGATTTTGTGACCCATCCTTCAACTTTGCATAGTAACACGTATGATCCCAGGTAGACCGACATTAAAGCTAATTGAAGAAGAAAAAATGGCACCAAGGAAGAACGAGAACACGACTGTGGTTTCTCTCACCATGCAAGGTGCTTTAGACTCCATGACGACTGGTTTCACAGATGAGGAAAATGAGACTCAGGGAGATTGTGTGACAGCACAAAACCATTATGTGTTTTAACTGATTGTTTGACACATGGGTCTTTGGTGTCTAAGAGTGTGGACTCTGAAGTCAAGCAAATTAATGTTTGTATCCTGACTCTCACTGTCTTACTAGGTGACAAATGTCCATGAGCTATTATTTCCTCCTCTATCAAATGGGACTAATAATACTCTTCACTCTTAGAGTTGAGAAGATCCCATGAGAAGAACATTTAGCTTGTGGCTGATGTATAGTAAATGCAAACATTTATGATCATCACAATATAGGCCGTGTAGCAGCTTCCCTACAGCAGGTGGTGTTTACTATGTTTGGTAAAAATATTTAGGGAGACGAGGAATGGAGAAATACACACAAAGGTTCGAGGTGGGAGTCTCAGCCCGTATCTCCAAAGGCCTCCTTGGAAATGACTTTACAACTTGATCTTTGTGGGTAAGTAGAATTTCAGTGAGTTGACGTGGGGCCATGGAGGCCGGTCAGCATAGGACTGAGGGCATGGTTTTAGCTGAGGAAAAATTCAGGAAGCATAATTGAGTTTTTGGAGGTTGATAACTACTGTTTGTTACAGAGTAAGTTCCTTGTAAAGACCAGAGACAAGGCCAGGAAGATGGCAGCCTGCTCACCCTAGCAAGCTTTGCACAGCTTTGCTTCTTTGGTGCTACCCTGGTCGTCTCTTCTGTCGCCCAGCTAGGTTTAGTTGGAGAAATACCCCAAGCTTCCTCCTTTTGGGAGCGGACCACCCTGGTCCCCATGAAGGGCTCTCTCCTCTTCATCCCTCCCTAGTTGCTGTGCCGAATCATGGCACTGTAGAGCTGTGTGTGCTAACCCTTCCAGAATGTTCTCAGATACATTACCAAAGTGTTGATCAAGTGAGGACGGGGCGTCTGATGGAAGAGGGTCACAACAGATTGGAATGTCTTGAGAAAGACAGGAAAGAAGCATTTTGTCAAGAGGGCAGGTTTTAGGTTTTTTGATTTTTTTATTCTAGAGGATGGAAAGAAATCAGAACCAGATACTCTGTGGGATGCGTTGGAGGCATGCATTTCTCAGAAGGCCCGTTTCTGAAAAGTGGTTGCAGGAAACTTAAAAGGATACACTTTTCTTATTTCTAGAAAGAAGACCCTGGAAAGGAATCAGGGAAGGAAATGGATGCCGTGTCATGACCTAGTGAATAAGTTTTGCTTAGCATGGTGGATATTATGGGTTGGAATCCTAAGCTCCAGTGCCTCCGAATGTGACCTCGTCTAATGACAGACTCTTTACCGAGATTCATGAGTTAGGATGAGGTCATTAAATGAGCTCTGCTCCAGTGCAGCCGCCCATAGGAAGACCATGTGAGGACACCGGGAGAGAGTGCCACTTATAAGCCAAAGACAGGCAACTAGTCCTGCTGATGACTTGACCTTGGACTTGAAGCCTTCAGAACTGTAGGAAAAATAAGCTTCCTTGGTTTCAGCTCCACAGTCTGTGCCTCTAATAAACTACCCCTGAGGGAGAGGAGACACCATTAGCTCAGCTTCTGGTAGCATTTGGTCTATTTCTTTTGCTCATTCCTTTTCATTTGTCTAAATGAAGGCCAAATACTTTGAGGATAAATTACTTCTATTGATTTTTATAATTCAGTGAGTGATTTTTTAAAAAGTGATTTGGGGGCTAGAGAGATTGCTTAGTGGTTAAACACACTTGCTTGCAAAGCTCAAGCACCCAGGTTCGATTCCCCAGGATCCATGTAAAGCCAGATGCATAAAGTGGCACATGAGTCTGGAATTTGTTTGCAGTGGCAGGAGGCCCTGGCGGGCCCATATTTCTCTCTCTCTCTCTCTCAAATAAATAAGTAAATATTTTAAAAAGTGATTTGTCTGTCTTAAGCTTGCCCAATGCTAAAGATTTTGAGGATCAGTTTATTTATTGATATTTATTTTTAGGATTCAGTGAGTGATGGGAGAAGAAAGTGATTTACTACCCAAAGCGGAGCCTAGTAAGCCTTGTGGCCCCTCTGGGGGCCTGAGGGACTCCATTTTCTCCAGTAGGTGAAGGAGTTATGTAGGCTTTACTGAGGATTCCAAGGGCAGGTGGCTCCAAGGGCCATCAAACAGTAAATAACTTAATTGATAACCCTAAAAGACTTTGGTTGTCTGGGGCTTCCTTCCCAGGGTCTTCCTCGGGATCCCCCCTACACACACACCATTTATTACAGTATCTTTTAGCCACTTTGTATTGTCAATCATTGGGTCCAGAGGCCCCCAGCTCCCAGGGTCAGCTTCTCCTCGGCTTAGAAAGCGAGGCTTGTGTAAGGGGTTTATTCTGCTGCTAAGGAGACCCCTCCCCCATGTTTACATCTTCTTCTGGGTAACTACTTGCTACTTGGACTTAAGGCTCAGGCTTGTCTTTGTAAGAAGTATGAGAACCAAAGCAAGAGACAGCTTCCCCTTGTGGGACCTGAGCTTGGTGGAGGCTTCTCAAACACAATCTCCTGTGAACCTCTCTTGGGATCTGGCTTCCTTGGTTGCTGTGATGTCAGAAAGGCCTCTGCACCTCCTGCCTGAGCACTTCCCCACCCCAGCCCAAGCCAGGCAGCAACCTGTCCACGTGACTGGTGGTTCTTGGGCCACTGGGGGAGGGGATAGAAGCAGCAGGGAGACTGATGGTGCCCGGGCACAGGTGCCACCCCGGCCTGGTATTTGTCACACTCCTCTCTCCCCCCTCAGAAACAAGGTCTGCTCTAGGGTCTGACCCAGCACAGGTGACACACCCTTACGTCAGCCCTCCCTGAAGGGTCTCTGCCCCTAGAAGGCCCATAAAATGGCAAGATGGCATTTGAGGTGGATTCCCTTGTGGGATGGCCTGTTTGTCACCTTTCAGTGGAATGAAGGATTTCTTCTGCGCTACCCGAGGCCTGGCTGCATTCTGGAGGCTGAGCCCTGAGTAGTCACAGCAATCTTGTTTGGGACAAATCTCTCCCCAGTGAATCCAGAGGACTTCATGGATGGAGCTGGGTGTCTTCCTTGGTCTTGATCTTGATTGGACCTGCAGGCACTACTTTTGGTTGGGGGGGGAGGGGAGACAGTGGGAGCAAGGGAAAGTCCCTGTCAACTCTCCGAGGTTACACTGGAGGGACTGTGGAGCTGGTCCAGCGGGTAAAGTTCTTGCTGTGCAAGCATAAAGAACTGAACCTGGATCCTCAGCGTCCATGTTCAGGATGGTAGTGTGGGCCTTGGATGTCAGGGCTGCGGAGGTGGCGGTGAGCAGATCCCTAGGGGCTCCGTGGCTGGCTTGTCTAGCAGAACCAATGAAAGACCCTGTCTCAGAAAAGGAGGAGGACAGCTGATGTCAACCTCTGGCCTCTACGTGAGCATCCACGTATGTTCACAAGCACCAGCACCCACATTCACGAGGATATACCTACATGCACACACTTGTGCCCCCCTCCCCCTCACACATAAAAACCAAGCAGCAGCTAACTATGCAACTACCTGAGGTTCCCTGGGCTCTGTACTGCCTTGGTGATATGGCCTGGTCAGCTTTCAGCTTCTCTGTCTCTCTTTCTCTCTCTCTTTTGAGATAGGGTTTCACTCTAGCCCAAGCTGACCTGGAACTCACTCTGTAGCTCCAGGCTGGCCTTGAACTCATGGTAATCCTCCTGCCTTCCTAGTGCTGAGATTAAAGGCATATGCCGCTATGCCCAGATCCCCCTCCTCTCTTTCTCTCTCTCTCTCATATAGTCATAACAAAGGCTTCCACCTGGCTCACTGAAAGCCAAAGCTGTCTTCTGCAGCCTTGGTGGGACTCAGACCATAGCTAATGTATGGCTGACTTCTGTTTTATTTTGTCTTGTTTTGTGATAGTCTCTCTATGAAGTTCAGGCTTGTCTGGAATTGGATCTATAGCCCAGGCTGGCCTCAGTTTCCTCTATCCTTCTGCCTCAGCCCCTCCCACGCGCTGGGTTCTAGGCATAGGACACCACACCTGGTAATCAATGCCTCTTTATAAGTCCAAAATAAAATTGACCTTATCAAGCACGTAGACGAATGTAGATTTTACTATGCATTTAATCAGAACAAGGAAAGAAAGGCTTACCTTACACACTAGGTAGCAAACTTTTGGCTGACCATTTCGTTTTCCCTACATCCAGCCTGGTCTTCCCTAACCCCTATCGGGCATCCTTTAATGACATATGACTGATGTAGGCATTCGATGTGGGACCCGTGTGAGACAATATGGCCAAGGATGGCTCTATTCCAATCTTCAATTGCTTTTCTGATTTCTGTCTACTGCTTCTATCCATTACTGAAAAGGAAAGTCTCCAGGGCCGAATCGCTCTGTTTCCTGCACCTTATTATTATTTTTTTAACCTCTGTGGTTAGGCATATCTATTAGGATGTTAGTTCTTGGTGAAGGAACCCTTTCATCAGATGAAATGTCTGTTCTCATCTCTGCCAATGCCCTTTGCCCCGTAGTCCACTTGATTCATCGAGCTTTTTAGAACTAATGTTTGTAAGAAGACTTTCACCTCAGATGTAAGATGTCTGCTTCTCTATTCTTCAAATGTGAGCTTTGTAGCCATGCACAGATGGATCCTGCCCTGTTATCCAGGGGTCTTCTGCCCTTTTCTTCCACAGTTTAGTCCATTTACATGTAGTAGAATTATGGATAGATTTAGACTTAAAACCAGCACTCTGATATTTATACTTTGTTTGTTTGGTTTTCGGTTTTTGAGGTAGGGTCTTGCTCTAGCCTAGGCTGACCTGGTTACGTAGTCTCAGGGTGGCCGAGAACTCACAGTGATCCTCCTGCCTCTGCTTCCCAACTGCTAGGATTAAAGGCATGCACCACCATGCTCAGCCAAAGTTTAAATAAATTATTTATTTGCAAGCAGAGAGGGGAAGAGAGAGGGAATGGATACACCAGGACATCTTGCTACTGCTAACAAACTCCAGACGCATACACCACTTTGTGCATCTGGCTTTACATGGGTACTGGGGATTTGAACCTGGGCCATCAGGCTTTGCAAATAAGCACCTTTAACTGCGGATCCCTGCTTGTCTCCAGTCTCAATTCCAGGGTTTTACAATCACGTACTCTCATTGCTTTTAGTGGGGCACATCCCCTTATCTGGCTGACTGTGTGGGGGTAAGAGATTAGAATTAGTCTAATGTAGAGTTGTACTGGACTCCACTATACTGGGTTAGATTCAGGTCAGCACTTTCTTTCTATTGAGTATTTCATGAAGATCAGGCGAGAACTTTTTCTGAGCCTACTCACCTCTGAGACTGAGGATTCCCTTCTGCTTTATACCCAAATGGGTAACTTTCCAAAGGACAAGTGCTCTGGACTGGAGAGACGGCTCAGTGGCTAAGGTGCTTGCCTGCAAAGCCTAAAGGCCCGGGGTTTGATTCTCCAGTACCCACATAAAGCCAGATGCACAAAGTGTGCATATATCTGAAATTCTCTTGTAGGCTAGAGACCCTGTCGTGCCCATTCTCTCTCTCTCTCTCTCTCTCTCTCTCTCTCTCTCTTCTCTATTTCTCTCTACTTGCAAATAAATAAAAATATTAAAAATTAAACAAAGGACAAGTGATCTTTTTCTGCATGGATCCAGGTTGCCAAGGCCTCTCCTGCAGCTTCCGTGTCTTCTTTCTCTGTGACCTTGTGTCTTCCCAGCCCTCTGAGGCCAACTGAGCAGCTCTTTTGGAACAGGATGGGAGTGCTTTGAAGGGATTTTTCTAGCTCTCCTGCCTCCTAAGCCTTGTGTTTTGACTCTGGTGACCTTATTCAGAGAGCTCTAGCTAGGCCCTGCCTCTCTCTGGGGACAATTTCTTCCAGCTCTTGTGGCCCAGGCTTCTGTGAGCTCCTCCACCCCTGCATTTCTGAAGGCCTGTGGGAGGAACTGGCAGGTAGACATGGACCTGCTGTGAGGCTGGGATCTGGGGGTGTTCTTGTCCGTCTGTGAGCAGGTGTTCTCAATTTGTTAACGGATTGGCTGACTTCCCTTCCTCTTGTCTGTGGGAAGTTCTTCCTTCTCCCATGGATCCCGGGCTCAATGTATGTTTCCCACCAAAATCCACATGGAGGAATGGAACCCCCCAGTGATGGTATTATGAGATAAAGTCTTTGGCATACGATTAGATCGTGAAGGTGAGCCCTCAAGTATGGGGCTAGGGTCCTTATCAAAGAGACCTAAGACTCTGGGAGGCAGAGGTGGGAGGATCGCCTGGAGGATGAGTTCAAGGCCAGCCTGAGACTACATAGCGAGCTCCAGGTCAGCCTGGGCTAGAGGGAGACCCGACCTCAAACAACAACAACAAAGAGACCTAAGGGTTGACATGTAAACCTGAGATCGAGCCTCTTAGCTCCCTCTGGTTTTCTGTGATGTGAGGGAGCAGACAGAACCGTCTGTGAGGAAGGGAGCCTCACTACACACTGGACCTGCCAGGACCTTGATGATCTTGGACTTCCCAGCTTCCAGAACTACAGGAATAACCTTCTATTCTTCTAGACATTAATATGTCCCTTGGATTGGGGGACAGCATCCAGCTGAGAACCGCTGGTCTAATTCATCTTTTCTTATGTCTAGGATATTTAGGAAGATAGATTCCTCAGTGAATGAGAGGAGGAGCAAAGAGAGCTCTTTATAAGGAATTGTCCTCTTGATCGAGTCTTGAATCAACTAGAGGTTGACTGGTGGAAGATCCTCTCTGCAGATGAACTCAAGACACATGTGCCACTTGGTCCTGCTGGCTTTGGGTGGGTACCGGGACCTGAACCCCGGGAGATGGTTTTACCAAGCAAGCGTCCTTCCCTAGGCTGCTGCACAAATATGCATATAGATAAGGAAATTCTAAGCCAAAGAATTCAATGGTTCTATAGAATGGCTTGATAGAAGCTCAGTGGAGGAGATCCACGATGAAAGAGAAGCTGCAGACCGCCAAGGCCTTGAGTGTGGAGGCACAGAGCCCGGATGTTATTTTGCAGTGACGCGATGACATGTAGAGGTGAGCAGTAGATAGCTCTACGGTTGGTGAGGAGACAGCTACTGCCACAGTCACCCTTCCTGAGGCCTGCCAGGGACAATGGAACTGAACGCAGAAGCTTCACACATCTTCATTTCCTCAATCATTAAAGGAGGGCTGCAGAGACAGCTCTGTGCTTAAAGGCGCTTGATTGTAAAGACTAACAGCGTGGGTTTAATTCCCCAGTACCCATGTGGAGTCAGATGCACACAGTGGTGCATGCATCTGGAGTTCCTTTGCAGTGGCTGGAGGTCCTGGATCGCCTATTCTCTCTCTCTCTCTCTCTCTCTCTCTCTCTCTCTCTCTCTCTCTCTCTTAAATCAATCATAAGTAAATACTTAAAACAATAAAAGAACTGAGTGGAGCAGTGGAGCCAATGGGTAAGAGGTGGTGGTGAGACTTCCTGACATACATATTTGTATAGTTGAAGAAAACTGTCTTCAGGAAGGTACCTCATGGGTGGGAATTTCAGGGCGTGGATACCCCACCAACCACACCCATGAAGCAACAGCCCACTTGATTGGCATGTCGTCAGGCCAAGGTCAAATGATAACAGCTGCCTATACCAAATGATGGTTGAGGTGAAAAAGGGAACTAGTACTTCCTAGTGCAGACGGGTTACCTTTGCATGAAGGTGAGGTGGTCTGCAGAGAGAGCTATGTGCTTTCAGGGGAAGCCTCAGAGCTTGACACCCCCGAGTGTCAATAAGAGAAATGAAACTCCCCTTTCTTCTCAGGTCTGCGTGGAAGATCAAGCCAGTGTGCTTTCCGGCAGCTTCTGCTGTTTGCTAAAAAGAAAATAAAAGGAATTGTAGAAACGGTTTTGGAATAATCTCGTTTCATAAGTAACAAATGCAAAGGAGAGAGAGAACGATTATTCAGTGATCAGATCTTGGAATTGGGGTGAAGGTGGAAATATTTATAGTTGGGAGACTTCCTAGAAATAAAATTGCAAGGTTGAGGAGCTGGCTCAGCAGTTAAAGGCACTTGCTTGCTAAAACCATCTGCCCTGGGGTTCAGTTCCCCCATACCTACCTACGTAGAGCCAGCGGGATAAAGTCTGCGGAGTCAAGAAGCCTTGGTGTACCTATAGTCTCTCTAAAATCAATCATTCAACCAATAATATATACATATGTATATATATGTATATATATAAGAAGTCTTGGTGTACCTATAGTCTCTCTAAAATCAATCAATCAATAATATATACATATACATACATATATATATATATATATATATATATATATATATATATATATATTGGTTTTTCGAGGTAGGGTCTCACTCTAGTCCAGGCTGACCTGGAATTCACTATGTAGTCTCAGGGTGGCCTTGAACTCATGGTGATCCTCCTGCCTCTGCCTCCCGAGTGCTGGGATTAAAGGCGTGCGCCACCACACCCGGCTAATAAATAATATTTTTGTAAAAGAAATGAGCCAACCGAAACCATGCTTGTTCCCCAGGGGACGGCTGGGGTGGTCTTGCTGTAGCTCTCCAACTTTCTCCTCTGCTTTCAGTTTCTCCTCACTACCACATCCTTCTCATTCACAAGTTCATGGGGAAGTGCTGGTTTGAGTTGAGTCAAATAAGAAAAAAAAAAGTCCAGAAAGGAGATATGGCTTTGAGAGCAAAAGGAAATTGACTGAATGTGAAATCTCTGCTCACTGTGGAGACTCGGTCATGTACATCGTTGATTTTTGATCTGATATGCAGGTTACTTGAGTCTTTTACCTGGCCGTGGTGGGGTTTCTGCTGTCACCTTGGATTTTCTGTGACTAGCTTGTCACTAGAAAGTGCGACGCATAACTGACTGCTATAGAATTTAAAATTCTTTTCTGAAAAAAAATTATTTTCCAACAACAGAAAAAACGGTGAGAATGAAGTTGGGGGGGGGAGTTTATGAGGCAGGGTCTCGTGTATCTGAGGCTGGCCTCAAACTCTCTTTGTAGTTGAAGATAACTTTGAACTTGTGGTCTTCCTGCGTCCACCTCGGAGGGCTGGGACTGCAGGTGCCTCCCCAGCCCTGAAGTGGGGTGATCCCGAAGGTCTAAACACTATGAGCAGAAAACCTCACTAGCTGGCAGAGAGGATGAGCGTCATTTACTTTCTATGATTTCCTCTGGGCGACATGAAATGAACCCAGTTGGAATTAACAAAGGGCTCTCAACCTGCTCCCTCCCCATTCCAAAATCTCACACCGCTGCAGTAGCAGGTCACCTTCACCTTGTTCTTGGTTCTGGTCTAGTCGTCTCTGCTGTCACCTCCAGGAGAGGTTGTCTTTGAGTGCCGTGTTCATGGCGCAGTGTCCGCTGGATGCAGGTGGGTGGAGGTGTAACAGAACACTTCCATGATGCTCCAGTGGGAATTGATTTTGGCATATGACATGCTTGTTGTTTGCTTGCAATAACTTGCCTATTGAGAAGAGTGCTGTCTGACAGCTATTAATAAAAAGTCACTCTTAGGGCTGAAGAGATGGCTTAGCAGTTAAGGTGTTTGGCTGCAATGCAGAAGGACCTGAGTTCGAGTACCCAGTGCCCACCTAAAACCAGATGCACAAAAGGGCGCATGCATCTGGAGTTCATTTGCAGTAGCTGGAGGCCCTGGTGTGCCCGTTCTCTCTGTTTGCCTCTATTTTATTAAAAAATTTTAAAGTAAATCTAATAAAATAGATTTAATAAAAATCTAATAAAAATAGACCTGGGAAGAAGAGTACAAATGTTGGCAAGCGGTCAGAATCAACATTTGCTCTTTTAGTGGTGAGTCAGGTCATGCGCTTTGAAGGCAGTTGGGAAGGTGAGCCTTGTTGGAGAAGGTGTGTTATTGTGGGCATGCTTTGGAGTGGTAGAGCTAGCTCCCCTTTGCCAGGGTTCAGCTCACTCTCTTGTTGCTGCTGTCCACCTGCTGTGGCAGAGGTGATGTCCAGCCTCTGCTATAGCATCTCTCCCTGCCATCAAGTCTGTAAGCCAAAAGAAGTAACTTTCCTCCCCTCAGCTAGCTGCTTTGGGTCAGGGGCTTTGTGCCAGTATTTGTGTAAGAGAGAGTGGTTGAGGAGGGCCTCTTGCCACTGGACACAATTCCAAAGTCACGTGCCCTGCGTATTAAAGTCTGGCTTTACGTGAGCACTGAGGAATTGAACCCAGGCCAGCAGGCATTGCAAACATGTGCATATAACCGCTGAGTTATTTTCCCAGCCAAGCAATTGCTAGTGTTTTTTAAAAATTGGATTTATTTATTTGCAAGCTGAGGGATACAGAGAGAGAGAGAGAGAGAGAGAGAGAGAGAGAGAGAGAGTGAGAGCGGGAGAGAGAGAAAGAGTATGGGTATGCCAGGGCCTCCAACCACTGAAAATGGTTGATTTTCCGCACTTCAGCTACGTATGCTGCTTTGTGGATCTGGTTTAAGTGGGTGCTGGGGATTGGAAGCCAGGTCCTTAGGCTGTGTAGGTAAGCATCCTAACTACCAAGCCATTTTTCTAGCCCGCGCTTGTATTTTTAGTTTTTCTTTCTGTAAATTTTTTTGACAGCTTCCATGAGTATAGACAATAAACCGTGATAATTTCCACCCCACACCCAAATTTTCCCTCTCTCAAATCCATCGTTTATTGAATCCCTTCTTTTTTTTTCTTTTGGTTTTTTTAAGTAGCTCTAGTCCAGGCTGACCTGGAATTCACTATGTAGTCTCAGGGTGGTCTTGAACTCACAGCGATCCTCCTACCTCTGCCTCCCAAATGCTGGGATTAAAGGTGTGAGCCACCACGCCTGGCTATTGAATCCCTTTTTCCCACTTAGTTTCTCTTTATTTCAATGTCATCAGCTTTTCCTCCTATTATGCAGGTCTTGTGTAGATGGTGTCAGGCACTGGGAGGTCGTGAATATCAAGGGCATTTTGTGTCTGGAAGACAGCATTGTAAGCAGTCCTCCCCTTTCTTTGGCTCTTACATTATTTCTGCCACTTCTTCCACAACAGACCCTGAACCTTGGAGAATAGAGATGCCCCAGTGCTGAACACTCCGCCGTCACTTCTCAGCACGATGGCGAGTTTTGAGTGACCCCAGTGGTCACCACCATCTGAAAAAGAGAAGCTTCTCTAACCAAAAGTGAGTGTAACACTAGAGCTGGAGAAATGGCTCAGTGGTTAAGGCACTTGCCTCGCCAGCCTAACCAGGTTCGATTCCCCAGTCCCCATGTAAGCCAGATGCACACAGTGGCACATGCATCTGGAGTTCGTTTGCTGTGGCTGGAGAGTAGCATTAATATATATGGGTATCAATAAATAAAGTGGTGGACATAATATATGCATTTAGCCAGGTAACAAAAAGCATTACTCCCCTAGGGCTCAGGACCTCCCCAGCCATAGGCTTTTGACTAGGTCTTCAGAACTGCTCCTTCTGTGGAGCAGGCCTCCAGTGTAGTTAGAGAGCACTTGGTTTCCCCCATATCAGCCGTGCCACTATTGCCCCAGTTGGCACATTTGTGCTGGCTGCCAATCTTAAGGCTTGCAGGGTCCACTGCTGTTCACCATTGATGACTTCTCTCTCCCATGGGGCTGCATGCAGCATAGCTCTTTCCAGCTTTCTGACAGCTGGTTCACAGGGAGGATAGTTCTTTCTGTTTGTTCTTTGCTTTGTTTTTTTAAAGCAGGGTCTCACTCTAGGTCAGGCAAACCTGGAACTTACAACACTGTAGTTTAGGTTGGTCTCAAACTCACTGGGATCCTCCTACCTCAGGTCCCCTTCCCCCCTAAGTGCTGAGATTAAAGGCGTGCACCACCACAGCTGGTTCATGATGGCTGCTTGAAGCTCCACACAATTGCTCAGGAGGAGAGCAGTTGTTACTTAAGTAAGTTGTAGAATGGGTTCTTAAATATCGACATGGATCCAATTTACAATTGAATAATCTTCGCTTTAACTTAGCTGGTCAAGGATGATAATTAATGAAAGATACATCCAAGAAAGTAGAATTGCTAGATGATCAGCTTTTTTCTTTTCTTCTTTTAAAATTTTATTTATTTATTTGTGTGTGTGTGTGTGTGTGTGTGTGTGTGAGAGAGAGAGAGAGAGAGAGAGAGAGAGAGAGAGAGAGAGAGAGAGAGAGAGAGAGAGAGGGAGAGAGAGAATGGGCACAGCAGGGCCTCCAGACACGTGCCACATTGTACATCTGGCTTTTACATAGATACTGGGGAATCGCGCCTCATCGGGCTTCCTCAGCACTGGGTCATCTCTAGCCGGGGCTTTTGTTTCTGAGTAAGGGCTTTGCTATGTAGCTCAGGCTAGCCTTGAACTTGGAATCTTCTTGTCTCATATCTTGATTGCTTGCAACTTGGACAACATCCATGTGGAGGGACTGGAAGGAACCCTAAATACCAGAGATCGACAGATGGTAAAATCCCAACACTTGGGAAGCTGTGACAGGAGAATTGCAAGCTCAAGAGTAGCCTAGGCAATTTAGCAAGCTCCTATTACAAAATAAAATTTTAAATGGGGCTGAGGAAGGCCTTGGTCTGAATCCCTAGTTCTGTATATATAT
>PVHP010030071.1:0-21938 GCA_004024765.1 Zapus hudsonius
CCCCTGCTACGTCAGTAAGTTGGTGACTACAAACTGTGAACCACATTATCTGAAACACCAAAGCAAGTGTCATGGGACACTTACATACTGAAATCTACCCAATGTCATACCACTGTACTGTGGGTAAAAAGAAACTCTTGATCGGAAACATACAGTATTGAGTGAGGTAGAAATCTGGTTGGAGCAAGCCTACTGAGGAACACAGATGCAAGTTTCAAGAATGAAGGCTACACATCAGGAAGGAGTGGCAGAAGCAGGGACAGCATTCACAACCACACCTGTAAAGACTGGACCAACCTCTGTGATTCAGCCTTGCAAAGGACTGCTCAGGAATGAGATCAGCATTTGAAACCTGGCTCCTGAAGGATCTAACAGAAGTGTGCCCAGCATCTATGACCCAACTTGTGAAGTCTACTGATGAAATCAGCATCTGGGACTAGACTTCACAAAGGACCCAAATGTAGGGACAAGAAAAGCATTTGCAATCAAATTCCAGATGTGTGACTAGTGTCTGTGTAAAGACCTGTAAAGGACTGTCACTGAGAGGTGGCAACCCTGCATAGGACCACATAGCAGTGTGACAGGCATCTGGGAGCCCAGGAAGAAACAGCAACAGTTGAGGTTAAAACCTGCTAGCTGACAGCATTCCATTCTCAGAGGAAGACTGAAGATTGAGCCTAGTGCTCAAATTCCTTTCTAGTACAGAGAAGCATGCCTCAACCTTTCTATAATCTGGTCCCTCTGGAACATTGCAAGTACTTCCACTGAAAAACTAAGGGTGATAAAAAAATACAACCCATGACCTAACTCCACATGCATCAGTCTCAATGCAGGAAACACAAGCAAAATGAAAAACCAAGGCTACATGACGCCTCTAAAATTTACTAATCCTAGAGTAATGGCTACCAAGGAAAGTGAAGAGGAATGACATCTCAGACAAATAATTAACAAATGGTTATCAGCATGTTCAAAGAAATCAAAGAGGACATAGATATACTGCTGAATAAATTCTAAGAGAGCTCAAACTGCTGAGTGAGATGAGTTCATTTAAGATATGAAAGTCGAATTCAATGAAGAGATAGAAATAATTGAAAACCAAGCTGAACTACTTGCAATGAAAAAATCAGTAAGTGTCGTAGTCAGCCACATGCCTGGGATGAGCCTCCAAACTGGTCACAGTTATGGCAGGAAAGCATTTATTGAAGCTACAGATCCAGGAGAAGAGGTTCCATAATGGAAAAAGAGGCTGCCCCCACATCCTTTTTCACAGTCCAAGCAGAGTGAGAAAAACCATCCCCAGCATTACACACATAACAGCAAACAGGCAGGGGAAGGAGATTTCCTTCTCCATTATATAGCCATAGGGCAGGGTTTTACAACCCTTTCCCAGATTTATTGACTCCCCAATCTCTGGGATTTTATTCCTACACTGCCCTCCCAGGAAGGGATGCTTGTTTCTAGCTCCCCTGAGCTTCCTTATATCCTGCCCCCTACTGAGAGGCTGCCTTCCTGTGAACATCCTCTGAGACCCACCCAATATTACTAAAATGGTCAGGTTGACAACAAAACCCAACCATCGTATTAAGTGAAATAAAAATCTCTGTGGAAAGCCTCACCAACAGAATGGATCACGGGAGGGCATTGGGGTTTGAGGACAAGGAAGATGAATTGAACTGCTGCATTTTTCCAACACAATGCTATTGCTAAATATTTAATAGAATGAAATATAACCACCAATTATGTATGTGATGGAAAAATAAATATTGCTGTGGAGACAAATGCAAAATATCTGTGAGGTATGCCTATATAACATTACTCGGTCTATAAAATTTTACAAGTTATATGTGTGACAATATTATCATAAATGTAGCAGAAAGGGAAGAGTGGGAATAAAGGAGCAAACTTTCTATATTTCATGGGAATCAAGTTAGTATACGCCTAGACCTAATTCTAGTAAATGATGGTATATATGGTATTCCCAAGAACAACTGTTAAGAAACCTTAAAAAAGTCAATAATTGGTGAAAATATTATTAAATTTAAATGTATTAAAGTAATCAAACTTTAGTATGATTAAATAGATACAGCACATATAGAGAACAAAGAAACCTACAAGTAGAAAAAAATTATCACTTAAATCTAATCATGCCATTTTCATATCTATTCATACACATACTTACATGACTTCTTTTATTTTTTATGGTTCAGGGGTTGAACCTAGGCCATGGTGCACATTAAACAAGTCCTTTAGCTATGTGCTACATTACTGGCCCCTTCTCATGCATTACTAACATTAATTTTATCATATCTACTACTCTTTCTAACCTGCTTTATTTTTAATTCTAAACATGTCATTAAATAGCATTCCCTGTGTATAATGATAAAATTAATACTAACTATAGGCATGGCTTTGATATATTAAATTGTGTGACTTGTGCATATGGAAGAAAGTCTCTGTTTTGAGGGTATCATACATCATTTTTCTTTGTGTTATGTGTATGCTTTAATAAATATCCCCCCACATGCAACTTTAGGGGCTTTGGGTATCTGGGGGGATATTTTTCTAAACTTTCTGGTATAGTTTAGGTAGGAGGTTTGCTCATACGTAAAGAAATGTAAAATTATTTTCTGAATCTTGTGATAGTTTATACCACTTCTTCAGCACCTGAGACAGTTTATTTCCCCACATCTTCACCTAAACTGCATTCTATCATTTGCTTTTGTTTGTTTTGGTGGTATTGGAGACTGAGCCCACATGCTGGGTAAGCATTCTGCCATGGTGGGGTTTAATCAGCCCTCATCACTAGCTTTTAGCTTTGCTAATCACATAGACAAAATATAATTTTCACCTAATTTGTACTTCCTATATTGCTAATTGAACTTATTGTTTACCTTAAATTCTAATTTGTGTTTCATTTATTTTTGAATTTCTGACATTTCATTTGCCGATTTTTTTTTCCCGGTGGGGATGTGGCTTGAATGTAAATGTCCCCCATGGGCTCATGTGTTTGAATCCTTGTCTTCCAGCTGTTTGGTAAGGTTGTGGACTGTTTAGAAGGTGGAGCCTTTCTGGTGGAAGTGGGTAAAGGGGGGAAGACTTTGAGGTTGTATAGCCCATCCTCACTTCCTGTTCTCCCCCTGCTTCCAGTCAATGAATACAGTATGACCAGCTGGTCTCTTGTTCCTGTTACTATGCCTTCCCCACCAGGATGGAAAATATCCCCTTTAACTGTAACCTGAAACAAACTATTTACTTCCTTAAGCTGTTTCTTATCAAATATTTAATCATAGCAAAGAGTAATTAATATAGGGGGAATATTTTTTACTGTATTTTTTGTCCTTTTTTAATTAAGTAAAAACTTTGTATGAACAAATCATGTGTGGGTACCACCGTTTCCCTATTCCCTTCCCCCACTCCACTGAGGGCCCTCCTCAGGGGGATTGCTAGGATGCACCATGGGGTTGTGGGATATGAGTAGTCATTGTTGGGGTGGGGAGGCAATGCCCTGCTTATTCCCACCCACCTTGGCTCTCACAATCTTTCCAACTCCTCCTTAGCAAATTTCCCTGAGCCATGGTTGGATGAGTTTTGAGTCTGTTTTAGTGTTGAACCCTTAGCAGTCTCTAAATTTCTGCTTTGGTATGTTTTGAGTATCCTCAGAGTCAGTGTCTGCTTCCATCACCCAGAGGAAGGTTGTAGGGCTAGCTGTTGCCTTTGTGGTTTCACCTGATGTGCTGGGGATTGTTCAGGTTGTCTGCTGTCACTTCTGGTCTTGTTGATAGAATTAGGTTGCCCTCAGTTCTCCCTGCCTTCTGAAAAATAAAAAAAAAAAAGATTCTTGTGACGGCTAGGTTTTGTTAACTTGGATCTTTTTAATTATCTTGGGTGGGTCTCTGAGGATGTTTATAGGAAGGCAGCCTCTCAGCAAGGGGCAAGATGTAAAGAAGCTCAAAGAAGATGGAAGTAAACATCCTTTCCTGTGTAGGCAGTGCAGGAAGGAAATTCCAGAGACTCAGAAGCCATTAAGTCTGGGGTAGGGTTGCAAGATCCCACCCTAAACCTATATAAAGGAGAAGAAATTCTCCTTGCCCCCCCCCCCCTTCCCTGTTCTGTGTGTGTGGTGTTGGTGATGGGTTTTTCTCTCTGTGATCGCACCTGTGAAAAATGGGGGCAGCCTCTTTTGCATTCTAGAACTTCCTCTGTAGCTATAGCTATAAATAAATACTTTCCTCCCTCAAATTGTGCCTGGTTTGAAGATTCATCCCAGTGGCGTGTGGCTGACTACGTCAATTCTCCAATGGAGAGTGAGTTTAGCTTAGGTTAAAAGGGCCAAGCATTGTTATTTTGCCGAGATTATATTGGGTGTAGCCTCTGTTTAGCCCCAAGGTTAGTGGAAGCTTTGCCTTGGAGTCCAGAGTCTTGGTTTCCATAGGATTTTTGACTTGGATCTCAGTTCCAGCTATGGGTTTCTTAGCACTGAGCAGATCTCTTAGCCAATCAGAGAACCTTTGGTTAACCACCAAGTTTGATTACAACTATTGCACAGGGGTGTCCATCTTGTCGTGCTGGTCACTGTCATAAAGCAGTGTCCCCTGCTTTCTCTCAATATTGTTGGCCATTTTCCCCAGCATCTCATGTAGAACTTTCCAGCACTATAAGGGCTAGCCATTTGGGAACTGGCTTCCTTTCAGGTTCCAGCCAGTCTCTTGAAGTGTATTAGCAGCATGTGGTGTCTTCAGCAATAGGGTTTTATCTTTTACTTCAGGTGGGTAATCAAGTGCTTTGACAGAAGCCTGTCTTGTTTTGGGGACCTCTTAGGTCTCTCTGATCAACAGCTCACATGGGCTGTAACTGATTTCTGGTACTGGGAGTTACAAACCAGAGCTAAAAGTTTTAGGATTAGGCTCCATCCCACCCTCTCCAGGGCCCTTCTTACCACATGATACCCCATATTCCTTTGGAGGGTTCTATCTTTTAGCCTACTGTCCAGGAGTGAGGATTCTATGGTACCAAATCATTTTGGATTTAGTTCTGTGTATATATTTTGACAGCTTTCTTGAAGTATGTATGACATCTATAAAGAAATGCACATATTTAGTCTGTACAGTTTGATGTTTTGGGACATGTGCATACAGCCATGATAACATCACCACAAATAAGGAAATAGTCATACATGAATGCTTTTTAAATTTCCCTTTGTGTCTATTTCTCTGTAAGTGTATTTATATATATTTAGAAGAATGCTTCACACAAGATTGACTTTCTTAACTAAGTTTGAAATGCACAATCCTGCATCATTAAGAACCACTATGTTATGTAGCCTACTTCTAGAATATAATTAGCTATTCTAACAGAAACCTTGTTATTAAAGAACAATTCCCCATTTCTCTATATGTAGCTCCTGGCAACCACTATATGAATTTGAATATTCTAGATAATTTTATATGTGGAATCATACAGTGTCTTTCTGTGACTGACTTATTTGAATTTTAACATAATATCTTCCAGGTTCCTCCATGTTATAAGTGGCATGATTTCCTTCATTTTCAGGTTAGATAATATATAATTAAAAATATACACCATTTCATTTATATTCTACATTTTGTGTATCCATTTATCTGTAATGGACATGGGGTGTGTCTGCCTCCTGGCTTTTGGAAATCATGATGCAATAGTTGTATAATTATGATTATGAAATACTGATTTTAACTCCTTTTGGTCTGTACTTGGTTGTGAGACTGCTGTGTTATATGATAGTTCATTTTAATTTTTCTATACATTCCATAGTTTCTATATTATACTATTTATGTGTAGAAGACATTTACTCTTTCATATATTTGTGTGTATGGGTATGTGGATGTTTATGTATGTGGGTATATGTCTGTGTATAGGTGTGCATATTTATATGTGCTAGTATATATCTGTACAGGTGTGCATGCATATAGAGGCAAGATGACACCCTCAGGTGTCATTCCTCAGATGCTGTCCACTAGGTTTTGAGATAGCATCTCTAATTGTCCTGGTACTAGGCAAGTAGGCTAGGCTTGCTGGCTAGTAATGTCATGTATCTTCTTTTCTCCACATCTCAAGTGCTGGGATTATAATTATGCATCATGATACCTGGGTCTTTTACATGTGTTCTGAGGACCAAACTCAGGTCCTCATGCTTACAAGGCAAGCAAGCATTTTATTAATTGAGCTACCTCCTTAGCCAGAGGATAGTAACTCTTTTTTTAAAAAAATATTTTTATTTATGAGAGAGAAAGAGAGAGAGAGAGAGAGAGAGAGAGAGAGAGAGAGAGAGAGAGAGAGAGAGAGAGAGAGAGAGAGAGAGAGAGAGAGAATGGGCATGCCAAGGCTTTTTGTGTGTCTGGCTTTACATGGGTACTGGGTAGTGAGGAATCAAACCTAGGCTGTTCAGCTTTGCAAGCATATGCCTTTTACTGCTAAGCCATCTTGATAGACTGGATAATAACTCTTTATCACAGATATTACAGAAATTTTTTAGGTCATCATATATATGAAGAATTTTTAATTAAAAATTAACTTTACATAATCAAACATATTTTTCATTGTAGAAGAGCTTCTTTTTTTAACCATTAACTTCACATCAATGGACCCTTTTATATTCATCTAATCAAAAATTATACTTTAAGTGACTCATAATTTATTTTGGTACTGAATTCACAATTTTGTCTCAGCCTTCTGGGTGCTAGGATTACAAATGTGTGTCACTGTGCTCAATTCAATCCTGATATCTTAGAATCTGTCCTTTCTATTGATAAATTGTCTAGTTTGGTTGTGATATTGGACTGTTTATTAGACCTTTAAAGCATATCTTAATAAGGAAAGTTACTTTTTATTATTGTTTTCAAAATTTTTCCAGAAGAAATTGAATCATAGAATCTAGTCTTAAAGAACCATTCTCATAAAGACATTGAGGTTCCACTAAATTAATAGATTAATTTGGAGAAAGCTGACATTTTATTCTGGGCATTTCTTGTTGAGAATCATGGATAACAGTACTGTGGTCAGCTTTTGTGTCGGATAGGTTGTAGCTCTCTTCCCATCAACCTGGCATTTACATTTATTGCCTTCTAGCTCTCTTTCTTCTTTATGTCATATAAGAGTATTACATTATGGAGAGTTCCTGTACCTGCCATTAAGTCCTGTGATCTTTAACTCTACCTCTCTCATACAACACTCTGTGATTTGCCATTTTCCAATCTTGTTCCAACCTATCCAATTTGAAGAAAGCCCTGCCATATCTGCACTACTGAGACGGCCCCACAGAGTCACCTGGTCTTAGGATAATGACACTTGTATAGAAACAGGGAGAGAAAGGAGAAAATAGTGGGTTTTCTTTTTCTTTCTTCATTGAGTTTTTAGTTAGTTCCTGAGATAAATTTTCCTGGCTCCTATTTTGCTATTTTTTGGCTACTACACAATGTGACTGGAAGAACAGAAAGGAAAACTGCCTCCATGACCTAAAACATACTTTCTACTTGTCTTCCAGGAAAGGCTGCACTTACCATTACAGAGTCCATCTTTTAGATGAAGACTTTGTCTCCAACACGATGGAAATAGCTTTTAGAAGACCTAGACCTTAGACTATTGTCCTGGTTAGTTTGCTGTTAACAAATTAATGTGGATAAAATGACTTAAGTATCAAACATTTACACACCATAGAAGCCGGGAAGTGAAAGACCAAGGTTCCAGCAGAATCCAATTCTGATAAGGGGTCTTTTCCTTGCTTGCACATGGTGTCTTCTGCCTGTGCCCTCATGTGGCGGAGTCAGCTCTTGTCTCTTCTTAGAACGGCATGAATCTCATTCGTGAAAACTTTTATGACTTCACCACCATTTCATAAACTACCATATGACAGGTTAAGGTTTCAATGTATGGATGGAAGGTGCAGACATTCAGTTCTCATGAATCACTAGCACCTTACTTAATCAAAATAGCTCCATCTGTACTGCTGCATGAGAAGGAAACCCTGAACAGTGTAACCTACCCGATACATATTTCAAATCCTGAGGAGATGCTGCTAAAAGGCATCTGGAAAGGTAGAGCATAGCTTCTTCAGATGTGTGACAGAATGTGGGATTCATGAAAAGATTGGGATCTGACAGTGACACACAGTGATTTCAGAATGCTCAAAGTCAAATGTGTAACGAACAGGAAGAGTTTCTGGAAGGGCTCACAAGTGTTTCATTGTGCGACTTCACTGCAACCTTGCTTGTGGACTCACACATGCAAGGCACATTCTGCCTTGCTGCACAGCACCGATGAATGCAGTCTGCAACACCTTGGATCAGGCGCATGACTGTTGTGTACTATGACTTGTAGTGTTTTTTTTTTTTTAAATCTGTATACCAAAGTTTGCTGCTTTTATAGAAAAATGGTGGTCTAATTACAGAAAGGGAAAGATAATATTTTTCTACTGGTATTCGTCAAAATGTGTCAAATTAGTGTTCAAGATTGTATTGCCTTAGGATGTTTCATTCTGAAAATTGCTGTTTGAATGGCTGACTTGAGTTTCATTCAAAAATTGTTAAATGAACTTTGGCTTGATAATAAGACAGATTTTCCAACAATTTCTTAAATGTCCCTTAACACATTTCTGTCATTTCAATTACATTTTATGTGAAGAAATGTTCATAGTTAACATTGGGGATTACAAAATCAAAATTTTAATCACCTTTGAAATTTACTGAAGATATTCCTCAGTATCAAATATTCAGCCAGGATTTAATTCTTTATGAAAGAATAAACAAACATACCCATCTCGATAGTATGCAAACTTGCTTTAGTCTTTAATAAATGGTAAAAAGTATATGCATACAAAAGAATTGTTTAAATTTCATTATGTTTTATTTTCAAGAAATGGTTGATTTGTTCATATATTTTATATGTATCTGAGATTGTTTAAAGATCTTTCTGGTGAAATGGTTATAATTGGAAAGTTTAAGAAGTCCTGGTGTAGACCATGGTAGAGGGCCATGGGTGCTTAAGGGACATTGCAAAATTACAAAGCTGGAAAAAGAGATGGAGTCATTTTTTGGGGGAAAAAAGCTATTAACAGAAAGCTAGAATAGTTTGTATAACAAAGCTACTTTAGAAAAGTCTATCGTTTATCTTGCCTGGTAGTATAGAGAAATTACATGAGGAACAGAGGGGGTAGAGGTTATAGCTGCTTTTACAGTAAGATCCATTAAAAGCCTTTCCCACTAGCCCAATCTCAACCAACAGAAGGCAGGGTTTTTTGTTAATAATAAAAAGTGAGCCAGCCACAGGGGTCCTACCCTGGACAGAATTCAATCATTCTGAATGCATTCATTTTTAGTGTCACTTGGAAACAAACTTCCTGGCCAGAATTGCTTCTTTGAAATATCTTTCCCCTCCAACTGTAATCACTAGGCTATCATTCAATATTCTACTTTCTAATGAAATATGGCCATTTTATTTTACCAAGTAGTCTATGCGGTGTCATATATTACTGATTTGATAAATTTTAAAAAATCACTTGCAGGCAGCTACATTTCATGTGCTGCACACACAGCTGCCACTTGAAGCTCAGCTCACAATCAACTTGATAAGTCAATCAATTTTTATTTTCTTCTTATCTCCTAGGTAACCAGAGCATCCATCCTGATCTTTGCCAAGGGAGAACATTTAAAAAGTAATATGTATTCATAATCTGTTTTCTCCTAACACTGACTTAATAGAAAAGCGAAGAGCTACCATGCAGTATTTTAAATCACAGTAACATAAATTTTTCCTTGATTCTGGTGAGAGAGCTTGAGGGAAAACATACCATGGAAAACAACATCATTATATTTCAGTCTCTTATGATCTATCAGGAATGAAAACTGCACCACCTGCTATGTCTATTATGTGTTTAATGTGAATAACAAGCAGTTCACCACCGGTTATTAAAACAAATTATAAGCCTTCTAAGCCATCTGACATTATACTTATAACAATCCCTGCCTCTTGGCTCTGAGAAACACACAACTTGAGGGTGGGTGCATTGGGCCATATCCTTTGATGCAAGCACAAGATATTTGGCCTAAAGGAAATCATTTATCTGCCAAAAAAATCTCTGAAAAAGGGCATTATGTAAAATGTAATTATAAAACAATATTACTGGTACAAGATAGAGGATAAAAATTCTAGAACTTAAAAAAAAATCTAGCTTTGCTTTACCTGAAATAGTTATGGTGTGTAAACTCATGAGAAATGTATAACATTTGGTGATTTTAGTACTAACACTTTCAGGAAGTCATAGATTTTGTTTATTTTGTTGACATAGGCTAACATTCAAATCCCACTGACTACACAGGCTTCAAGTTCACTGAGACCTAACCCCATTTATCTGGACTCCACCAACTGGATGATTTGATATGATTTCCTGTGGGTTGTTTTAGTTTATGCCTTGTAAAGGTTGTAAAGTTTCAATAGTAAATATGGCCATATATTGCAGAAAATGTTTGTGAGATATGTATTAAAAAAGGAAGAACTGGGAAATAAAGTAACATGACTGGAATTCTCAGATTACAACTTTCTATTATATATATGCATGTGTGTGAAGGTTTTATATATATGTATACATATATATATATATATATATTGTTGTTTTTGTTTTTTTCTTGAATATTAAGTGGGCTTAGAAACTACCTGAGATCCTAGGTCCAGATGCAAAGCACGTGGAGATAGAGTTCAGAGAGGGATGCCATTGGGAGGATCCCTGCCCCCAAAATTTGCCCTGGTTTCTTTAGACCTACTAGGGGAGCCCTGAAGGAATGCCTGAGGTCTGTTTTGGGCCTCGTTTGTAAAATGAAAAGTGTTACTGGAGAGGACATTGAGTTTCCTCCAATTCTTCCTTTAATGTGTATGTGAGTGTGTGGGTTAACATGCATGTGTGTGTGAAGGCAAGATGCCAATGTAGAGTGCTGTCTCCGGTCACTTTTCACCTTATTTACTGAGACAGAGTCTCTGTCTCTGTCTCTCTGTCTCTCTCTCTCTCTCATTGATTCAACTAGTCTAGCTAGCCATGTTGCTCAAGGTTTGCCGTGTCTTTGCCTTCCAAGTTCTGGCTGCCACACATACCCAGCATTTATGTGGGTACAAGGGGCTCTGAACTCAGTTCGTCATGTTTCATGGTAAGCCCTTTACTAACTGATTCAAGATTTATATTAGGAATTCAAAATGTGATGTGCCTAAATGTATACAAAATATAACAAAACAAAACCCAAACAACACCATGCATTTAGATTTTTATTGGACCTGGCAGAATTTTAATTCATAAAAATTTACAGTGAAAAAGCCAAATTCCAGTGGGTATGAGACCTTTTCAGCTAAAATATAATTCTGTTAGTGTGCCAGCTTAGACAAAGATCCTGACATTGCTTATAAGCAAAGTAAATGCATTCCATTCTTTCAAAAACAAATTGATATAATAGACTGAACAGTCAATATTTTACAAACTTGTGGCTGTAATATTCCAGTCCCAAGGAACTGAATAAGAACTCGGTGGTAAACAGTTAAACATTTCTGGGTGCCTCTTGATTCTTCTTGGTAAATATAACGAGTCAGCCTTTGGACTAAACATCACAAGAATCAGAGTGCAGAATTGAATTTAATAAGAGCTCTGCTTCCTACAGAGTTCTGAGGCTCTCCTGTGAACCTTGCTGAGAATTTCAATCAGGTGATAAGGCTCCAAAAGTTTTGTATCATGAACAATCAGATCTAAAATGGCTCATGGAATATTATTGTCACCTTTGGCTGATATTAACTTTAATTATAGTCAAATTGAAGTGCATATATGTATGTACTAAAACATAAAACATATCTTATATTTATGCAATAAAGTATTTTAAAATATTTTACTTAATATAAAGTTAAATGGAGGCACCATCACAATATTTGCTCATACAATGTATATAATTATACATAATAAAGATATTAATTTAATAAAAAAAGAAAAATGCATTTTCTCCTTTCTTCATCTTTCTTCCTTTTCACTTTCTGTCTCCACCTCTAAATGTCTCTCTGCTTCTTTCTGTCTGTCTTCAGATTAAAAACACTATCCCCAAGACTTAGCTGCAATAAGTCGTGGGGAGAATCCCTGTAGGCTGTTGTTTTTGAAAGCAGAAGCTGTTTGGCTGTCAACCAGATAATAGTAGTAGTGTCTCCCCACCCCTAGCTGTCTTATGACCTCCAAGCCGTAGGCTTTTGAATAGGTTGTCAGTTCTGGACATGAATTTCCACCCATGGAGTTGGCCTCAAGTCCAACCAGAGAGCAGTTGGTTTCCCCATGAGAGACATGACACCATTGTACCAGCTGGCACATTTGGCCTGGCTGGTCAGCAGTAAAGCTTGCAGAGTCCCTTGCTGATTAACACTATTGATGACTTTTCTCCCCAAAAGGTTGTGTGCTGCATAGCTCTTTCCATACTTCCATTTTTAAAGAAATAGGGGACATTGTGCTGATGGGTAAGAATACTTACTAGACCTTTTTCCACTACATAATACTATTTCCACTACAGTAATAATTAAAGTGATTTTTAATACTGAATTTAAGCGTGTTAGATTGCAGTAATACCAATTAGATACAGAATTGAAAGTTTACCCTACAAGTTTCAAATTTAGATGTTTACATGGGAATCTCTTGTTCAACTTTCGTTACTCTTTCCCTTTCTCCTTCCCTCTTCCTCCAACTCCTTTTCCTCCCTCCCTTCTTCCTTTCTTCCTTCCTCCCTTCCTTCCCCTCTTCCTTTCTTCCCTCCCTCACTCCCCTATCTTTCCCTCCCCCTCTCTTTTTCAGTCTTTCTGTGTAGGCAGGCTGCTCATCTTGTACACATCTCTTACACCTTGGAATTACATGGGGGTGCAACTATACTTGACTGTCTAATGTAGAATTGCACATTAGATGAAATCTCACTTTTTGTACAGATGTGTCCTTATCTGTACTGTCACCACCACCTTGATGATTTCTAGCTGTTTCTCCTTCTTTAGGACAATTTCTTTACTCATTAGAGAGTCTTGCTCCTAAAAGCTTGATCCATCAGTGATGGCTGTTATGACTGACTTCAGTGCTAGAGTTTTGAGAGCAGAAGTCAATTCCTTCAAGTCTGTAACAAGAAGTGGAACCCTGACTCTCATGTACTTTTGCAAGCCTCTAGATCAACTGAAGGAATCTAGTGTATTTGATGTTCAAGATCTTTTGTTCTTGACAAGCTGAGCTCTTCACCAAGATTCCCTGATGATTTCACCCCTGTGTTCTGTGTCTGCTGAGTGGAACGACTTTTTCTTTTGCTATTCTTAAAATTTCCTTTCCTTTCCAACTGCAGAAAGCAGAAAGGCACGCTTCTTCTCCCAACCTTGGCTCCCACTGTTTCTTCTTTTCCTGCTGTGTGCGTCTCTAGTGACACCAGGATCATGCACTGGAAGGGACATGAGAGGATTTGTTAGCCCAGGGCCACCATGAGCTGACATCAGTGTCCGCTTGGGTAGCATATGTTGGCCATATGATGCTTTAAAAAACCCAAAACTTGGGCTGGAGAGATGGCTCAGTGGGTAAGGCACTTGCCTCCAGTGCCTAAGGCCCCGGGTTCAATTCCCCAGGACCCACATAAGCCGGACCCACATAAGCCAAACCCACAAGGTGGTGGTCCTGGTGCTCTCTCTCTCTCTCACTCTCTCTCTCTGATTGAAAATGAATAAATAAAATATTTAAAAAAACCCAAAACTTCTCTTTTTTCTTCCTGTGGTCCTCTTCTTTTAAAAATATTTTTATTTATGAGAGAGAGAGAGAGAGAAAGAGAGAGAGAGAGAGAGAGAGAGAGAGAGAGAGAGAGAGAGAGAGAGAGAGAGAGAGAGAAGCTCTTGCAGTTGCAAAAGAAGACCAGGTGTAAGTTCTAATTTTGTGACTTTCACTTCAGGTGGGTACTGGGGAATTGAACCCCATCAGTTGTTGCAAACCAGTGCCTTTAACCAGTGAACCACATCTCCAGATCCTAAATAACTCTGTTGTCATATTGTGTAGAGTTGGATTATAGATACTTTGTAGATCTTCCCTCAACCAATGACTCACTCACCTTCAATTTCTTAACCTGTTTGGTCAGCCAAAAGCCTGGTCCTATTGTCAGCCTCAAACCATCCTCCATGAATGGACCTTTCGAAGCTTTCCTCCATTCTTAAAGTTGGGAGGTACATACTCCCGATTTTCCTCTGAAACCCAGAAGAAAAAAACTACACTCCAATATTTTCCCCAAACAACTCATTAAAGAATTCAATTTCAACCTCTTAAGTGTAATAAGTGGCTGCTAAAATGATTTACAAAATTGGGGTTTGACCCCTATCTTTCCAAATATTATGTTTCTATGTTTGAGCCAGTCATTTCACAACATGAAAGTTACTGTTATTTTTGATTGAGGTTCTCAGTCACAACTGAGGGTCAGGCTGTCTGAGCAGCTTTCTCAGAGAATCAACTTAAATTACAAAGGCGTGATGGATTAGATTCCAGCTAAGTGCACAGAAGACCCTCAAAAGCTTTTCTTGGCTTGTAGGAAATCTGTGATGTTGTGATCATTAGTAGCACCATATTATTGAGGCAGTTTGGTGTGGTAGGAGGGTGACCTTCGGCTTATCTTGCTTTGTTTTTGAAGTGTAGTATGCATTTTGATAACTGTATGTAATAGGACAGATACTGTATTAGCTGCTTCCATTTGTGACTCTCCTTCCAAATATTCACTTTTTCACCCGTTGCCATGTTGTTGTTCAAATATGGGAAACACATTAATTCTTCCTCGCCTGTGAACTTTAAAAACTTACTTGGGGAATAAGAAAGGTCATCTGATTTTGCATGAAGCTTTTCACCTCTTTCCTTATAGGAAGGGCTTCCTTAGGTTCCCCAGACCAATAATAAATTCATAAAGAGGACTCATGGGCAAGAGAGGGGAAATGTGAGTCTGCTGACAGCACTGTGATAAACACTCATGTTAATGATAAAAAACACAAGGGTGAAAGTTCAAAAGCCAGACTTGTTCTCAGAACATCTTTTTTTTTCTCCCTTGAGATCAATTTCAGCTTTCTACATTGAACCGCTCAAAACAGACTGCAACTTGATACTAGAGAGGAGTTTAGCATACTGTCCTTTTGGCTTTGCTTTATAAAGAGAGAAAAAATATGGCAGGAACTGAGCCATCTCATCTCATTTCATCTCACCATTGTCCACAGCACAGTAGAGGCTGTGTCCTGCACTGCCTAAGCAGGAGCGAGAGACTATTTCAAACTCTGGACATGGGCCATCCTCAGGGAGGATGTGACTTGCAAGGAAGGACTGGAGTTTAGTCAAACCAGAGAACGAATGTGAAGGCAGGTAGAGCAGGGTGAAACAAATGGAGAGAGAGAGAGACAGAGAGAGAGACAGAGAGGAAGAAAGGAAGGAAGAAGAGAGATCATAGAGAAAGGCTTTTATACTATAGGTGAATTGAAAACCAGAAGCCTTTTCAGTTAATGGAGGCTGGAGGCAGCGCCTATGAGAATGAGGATCACTCACTCACTTCAGGGAATTTTGATAACAAGTTCAGTGAGATGCCAGGCTTCAGTTTTATTACTCTTGTTGCCCACATGGGGAGTTGTCCTGTGGGTGTGCTTAAAGAGCCCATGAATAGTCCTTAAGGATGCCTCTTTTTGTTATAAATACAGTGTAATGACATGCCTCATTTACCTGTTAGAGCCATAATGGCTTATTCAGATCCATCATGGTAAGGGTTACTTAGGGACTATTGAGTAGACACATGCTTCTGCTGCCAACAAATACATTTAGCCCTCGGGTTACACAGCATTCCATTGTGATGTGCTGCTGTTTCATGAGCTGTTAAGAAGACAAGAGAAAGGAACGAGGTATTCCTGCCATGCATGGTCCTTGTCCTCCGTTATTAATTTACCAGGATCTCATCATCATAGTACTTTCTTTGGAAAAAAAAGCCAAGGCAAAGTCAATGTTAAAAACAAATGTGTGGATACAGCCCATTTTCCTCGAGTATAATAACAACACATTACTCTATCAATCTCTTCATTTGTTTTCTGCACATGTCAAGTTACAGCAACGAAATGATTGAAACTGAATATACTGGCCATCAAAATTTATTCCGTTTTGAAGTTCATCTTGGCAAAGGTACTGCATAAGCCATATAGAAATGACTTCTAGCAGATAGAAGCCCATTCTTAAGAGATATCAAGCAGGGCTTGATTTCATTTTCTTTCCACGTATTTATCATTGCTATAACTTTAACATTTCATTCTTTAAAATTTTTAATAGATATTTACTTTTAATTTTGAATACTTCACAGTGAGGTGGGGGCTCTGAGATAGAGTACATATATAAAGTTCTAACCATGAAGCAGGATATCTATATGGCTTAGATAAAATATTTCTTGGGTACTTTAGCCCCCAGGGAGGAGACACTCCTTCCCTTTGACTCCATCTCGATCACTCAGGCTCTGATGCATCCCACAGCCTAAGGATGGCCACAACCCCTCCCGTCCACTCGTAATTGTTCTCAGGGATCATGGATTATGGTTTAGTGATTAGAGATCTTCTGAGGACCAATGACATTGAGGTCATTAAAGTGGGTATATTCTTTGATTGGGCACATGGTGCTGTTAAAAGTCAAAGCCCTGGAGGCTCACCATTGTGAGCTTCATCTAGTTCCTTAGGCATTTTTCTGACCCTATATTGATTTAAAGGAGGATTCCTGCTCTGTATATGGGAAACTTTCCCTAAATGCTGGATAACATTTGATGATTGTGATGGTTAAGTTTGATGTCAACTTGACCTTTCAAGTAATCATGAGTGGGATTCTGTGATGTTCACAGGAAAGCAGCCTCTCTGTAGGGGGCAGGCTGTAAGGAAGCTCAAAAGAGCTAGAAGTAAACATCCTTTCCTGTGTGGGCAGTGCAGGAAGGAAATTCCAGAGACTCAGGAAGCCAGACTCAGGAAGTCTAGGATAGGGTTACAAGACCCCACCCTAAGCCTATATAAAGGAAAAGAAATTCTCTCCTTGTCCCTCCTGCCTGTTTGCTGTTCTGTGTGTGTTGTGTGGGTGATGGGTTTTTCTCTCTGCTCAGACCTGTGAAAGAGGGCCAGCCTCTTTCGCTGTTACGGAACTTCCCCTCAATCTGTAGTTTCAATAAATATTTTCCTCTCCCAATTGTGCCTGGTTTGAAGATTCATCCCAGCGGTGTGTGGCTGACTGTGACAATGATTGACATCTTTGTAAGGATTATTTGAAGTTAAAATCAAGCTCTTTTGAAACTACCTATACTGATTATAAAATTATAAAATTCAGATTATAAAATTCAGAAAAACAATATATTATCTAAAGCATAGCATTAAAAATGAAATCCAACATTGATTATTTTCTCAATGATAGATAGGTATTTCACAGATATTGCTTTTTTAATAATGAACACTCATTTAATATAATGAAAATGTCAAATATTCTATATGTAATTTAAAATGCATAGGCAAAATTTCTTTTACTCTGCCTTATGAAGGAGTATTCAATTTACCAGCGAACATATTCTCTTTGTTGATATTTTCTTAGAAAAAAATAACTGATAAATAATTTTATTACTCTAAGAAAATGAATTTTAGTGAAGGCTATAGTAGTCTCATATTCTTGCAAGGTAGAGGAGACATAGTAGCTCACATATATTTTTAATTACTTATTGTGGTAATGGATGTTGCGCTAGACAACACTGTCTTGCAATCAAGAATGATAGGCAAATTGGCTTTTAAAGCAAGAAAGGTTTAGCCTTTACTCTCCAAGTAGTGTCAGATTGACATCAATATGTATTAGCATACTGTACTTATACTACATTAAATCTTCCTCAAGGATTAAAAGATATATACATATACATAGCAACGGAAACACTCTTACTAAAATAAAAGTACAATAACATAGCTATTCAGTTTGTTAATGTACCTGAAATGTATACCCAAGGCTTTTAGGAACTCCAGCATATAATCATTTGAATTAAATGGAAGGAAGTCCCATCAAATGAAGACACTTGCTTTTTCACAGCTTCTCCATTTATTCATTGCACTCACATGCAGAGCTTCACACATTCCCCCAACCCTCCCGATTTTTCCTCTTTCAAATATGCAAACTCCTATGCTACTCTATATGCTACTTTATAGATGTGTGGTTTCATAATAATTAGTCATAGTTAAGCCAGGCATGGTGGAGCACACTTGTAATCTCAGCATTGGGATATGAAAGCAAGAGGGTCAGTAGTTCAAGGCCAGCTTGGGCTATGTGATCTCACTCAAAATTTTAATTTTCTCAAAAACATATTAATCAACTTTCAGGTCATGTGTGTTATTATGTATTTTGGAATGCTTATAATCTAATGGTTTTTAGTATGTATACACATTGGGAAACCAATCACTACAACCACTATTAGAACTTTTTTGTCATATATATACATAAAAGAAGTACGATAGCCATATTTCCTTATCTGTTCTTCTCATCCTTCTCTACTGATCCTCCTCTTCCATTGCCCAGGCAATCACTTATCAAATTTTAAGCTCTATATATTGGCTATTCTGGACATATTTAAAAATGTTTTTCATGTCTAAGTATAACTCTATAAGATTTAGCCAGTGTGTATTTTATCTTCCCGCATCTATCCTCTCCTCTGGTAACCACCATTCTATGCTACACTATCTGAGACCAGTTGCATTAGAGTCCACATATGAGTGAGATAATTATTTCTGTCTGCCTTATCAAAATTATCATAATGTTTTGTATGCTCATTCATGCTTTTGCAAACAGTAGAATTTTGTTATGTTTAATATGTGAATAGTATTCTATTATATATTTGTATGCCATGTTTTCTTTCTCCATTTATCAATCTATAAATACTTAGGTGGGGTTCTAGAGAGATGGCTCAGTGGTTAAAGTACTTGTTTGCAAAGCCTAATGACCCAGGTTTGGTTCCCCAGGGCCCATGTAAAGCCAGATACACAGAGTGGCGCAGGGATTGGGAGTTTGTTTGCAGAATCTGGAGGCCCTGGAATGTCTTTACACAGTCTTTCCTTCTCTCTCCTTGAAAATAATAAAATATACTTCGGTGGATTCTATATCTTGTCTGTTTGAATTATACTTCAGAACATTATAATTTAAACATTTCTTGTACATACTGATTTCATTCTCTCTCTCTATATATAATACACACATATAATATATAATATATAATATATAATATATAATATATAATATATAATATATAATATATAATATATAATATATAATATATAATATATAATATATAATATATAATATATAATATATAATATATAATATATAATATATAATATTATATATATATATATATATATATATATATATATGTATATATATATATATATAGTAATGGGACTGTAAACATTAGCCCACTTATTTGAATAGGCAATATTATCCTCATTTTACAGATAGAGAATATGAATTCAATATAGGCACAGTATCCTATTCACCTCTGAAAAGCTCCTATCAGAACAGTTATGTGACCTGGAATTGGGACCAGAACCCGGCTGTTTTACTTTTTAAGGCATGACTTGGACAAGTTACATATAATGCCTTCTGTGACTCAGTTTCTTTAGTTGAAACTAGAACTAAACAGTTTCTTTAGTTGTAACTAGAACTAAAAAAAAACATAGATTTATTTTGACCATTAAAGGAACAAGGCACTTTACTTAAACCTGGCACAGAGTAAATTTATAAAAGCATTTGTCTAATTATATTTATCTAGCAGATACATTTCATAGACAACTTAAAATATCACTGGAGCTTCTTATGTTTTTCATGTTATACAGATCTAAAAAGTTCATGCTGAAGTTATCTGAAGGCAATACTAGATTTGGGAGAGACCGGTGACAAGACCTCTCTTGGATGATGCGCATCTTTTGAGTAATTCCTATCCTCCTAATTTCTGACAGAACCAACATTCCCTTTATGAAATAGCTCCTTTTCCAATGTTTCTTCCACCCTAGATAGGCACCAAGGAGGACTTCTCACTTATATAAATTGCTTGTGTGATATGCCTCTCCTCCCAGGTGGGAAAACAGACCTAATCTCTTTGTTAAGGGGGAAACACAGTTTTATCTGTATTGATATTTAGATTCAGTACTAGTACTTTGTGCAAAATACTGCATGTGAAAAAATAATTATTCTTTTGCAAAATATATTTTGCATTCTGATATTAGAGTCAGAGTGAATAATCTTTTAGAGGAAAGTGGTAAGATTACCCCCAAAGCATCTCACCAAGGGTCATGTTTCTATTGAGAAATGTCTCTTAAAGCGATTTCATATACATCTTTAGAAATTCTTCTTAGTACTTAAAAAAGCTGTGCTACCAGGAAACTGGTTGAGGAATTATAATACTATTACCTCTGAACTCCTCCTGAGACCATCTTCTCACACAATTTGGCAGCCTCATGAAGCACTTAAGCAGCTTAGGGGCTTCAGTCTGACACTTTAGAGTAGTTATCCACTAACAGTTCTTGACTTTATGTTACAGATGCCACAGTGAGCTTATTCATGAATAACAAAGATGGTGTTTTTATTTATTTTTTTTTAGTTTGGGGTTCAGTTTACTAATCAGAGATATTTTGTATTTGATGGAATGGGAATGAAAAACCAAAACTTGAAGAGAAATTTAAAGTAAAAGTACACTGTTGTGGTTTGGTCAGGTGTCCTCAGAAACTTATTATGTTCTGAATGCTTGATTCCCAGCTGATGGCAGTTTTAAAATTGGAAAATTGTTGGAGATTTGTTGTTTGGGGTAGGGGGTCTTATGGGATTATAGCAGGTTTCCCCTTGCCAGTGTTTGGCACACCTTCCTGCCAAGGTTTGCAGTGCTGTGGTGGAGGTGATGCTCACCCTCTTCTCATGCCATTGTTTTTCCTGCCATCAAGGAGTTTTCCCTCAAGTCTGTAAGCCAAAATAAACCCATTCCTCCACAAGCAGCTTTTTGTGGGATTCTTTTTCTGCACAGCAATGAAAAAGCTGACTATTACAGTTTTGGTACCAGAGACTGGGATCTGTGGTTGCTGCAAGAATCCTGATTCTGTGGCTTTGGCCTTTTGCAACTGATATGCAGGAGGAGGAACGTGGACAGTGTTGAGACCTCGGCCTGAGAGAAGCCTTATAGTGCTGTAAGTACAGTTTGATGGATTATTCTGGTCAGAGTTGAAAGCACTGAATGCAGTTAAGAACTATGGACTGTGAAGTTTGGCTTATGAGGGGGAGAAAGAACTTTTTCAGGACTGTGACAGAAGCAGTTTGCATGAGAGGCTTGTTGCATTCTGCCTGCCTGTGTCCTGAGAACCTGTGCAGGGTTGTTTTGCATAGAAATGGACTGATGTGAGCAGATGGAGATGGCACAGAAAGAAATGAAATCTTTGGGTCAAAACTGCTGCCCATTCAGCTGCAATTCCTTGAGAAATGACAATCATTGAGATTAGGCCAGGTAATCTGCACTGGGAAGAATGCAGACTTTTTTTTTTAATATATATTTATTTTCCATAATGAGTTACATTATTTAGTGGGCAAACCATGTGTTGTTATCCCGAATTCCCCAATTCCCCCCCTCCCCATCCCTGATCAGTTGTATATCCTCCTCCGTGGGCTGTCTGTATTAGTCCTTGTGGCAAGGGATCCTGGATATCTTAGTACTCATCCCGGTCTTCCAGGCCCAAGTGTGTTGTTACTGATGGGTGCCATGCCTCCGGACAGTCTCCCCCACCACGGCTCTCACAATCTTTCCGCCCCCTCTTCCGCTCAGTTCCCTGAGTCGTGGTGGGTGAGTAATAAGGCTGCTTTAATGTTGCGAGCTTAGAGGTCCTTGTGTCGAAAATCCTTG
>PVHP010030072.1:0-21952 GCA_004024765.1 Zapus hudsonius
ACATTGTCCAGTCTCTTTCCTTGCAGATACGGATTGACACTCTGAAAAATAAAAAGGTTGATATTATATGTGAACCTCGGATAAGACATCTCACACAACAAGGGAAGGAGAATTGTGTGCTACCTGTTGGGTTTGCAAGAGAGTTCTATCCCCACCAGCCGGACAGTGACTGTAGTTCATCAGTTAACACCTCAGTGACCTCTCATACTATTCTCATCAACAGACGTCACTAATTGTGCCCTTCACACCGAGTTCTTGACCAAATGCAATGTGATCTTGGTAAAACTACCTTTCACTTACAGATTTGAACCGAGGCAGCTAAAGAGCTCTTGCTACTGAGACACTGTGTCCTCTAAGAGAGAGGTCCTATCTGGCTGGAAGAGAGACTCTGACATGTATTTCAGAAGAATGTGGATATAACAGGGGAGGATCTAGTGTAGATTAGTCACAGGTCATGTGACTCTTCCCCACCACTGTCCTGTTAAGCAGAGTTCATTCAGGGCTCCAACAACTACCACTACCTTCCCTCAGTCAAAGTCAAACACTAAAGAAAAAAATGAATTTTCTGGAAGGCTCCTTTATTTTTGATTCAAGACGCCGTGTTCTGAACTCTTTCATCTGTTGCTATTTTGAATGAGTCAAGGGTTTCCATTCCTTCTCTAATGATATCAATTTTTTGAGGTTTGGAGTTGGACGGGTAACCAAAGCTTTACAACATAATCTTTAAGCAAGAAGAAAAAAAAAATTCCAAAGTTTTGGAAGGTCTATGTTTGCCGAGGTTGCTCTCCAGTAATAGAACAAAAATACAAGAAATAGAGGCTGGAGAGATGATTTAGTGGTTAAGGTGCTTGCCTGCAAAGCCTAATGACCCAGGCTTGATGCCCCAGGACCCATGTAAAGCCGGATGCACAAAGTGGCGCATGCATCTGGAGTTCCTTTGCAGTGGCTGGAGGCGTCGATGCACAAACCCTAACATGAAGGGTTCAACCCATTTTGCATCCCATGATCACTTAGTGAAGATCACTAAGTGGTATCTTCAGATGTGTCACAAAAGATATTCAAATAGAAAATATTCAAGATGGGTTTTTTTTTAATTGGGAATTGCTAATTATCCTCGACCACCCCAGATAATCATATGAAACCTCTGGGAAGGCAGAATAAATGCCTGAAAAAATATATCCAATATCATAAAGACTGCTCTATTTTGTGATAATATTGTTCTTAAAATTATGATATGATAAAGAATGGGGGCTGGAGAGATGGCTCAGAGGTTAAGGCACTTGCCTCCAGTGCCTAAGGCCCCAGGTTCAATTCCCCAGGTCCCACATAAGCCAGACCCACAAGGTGGTGGCCCTGGTGCTCGCTCGCTTTCTCTCTCTCTCTCTCTCTCTCTCTCTCTCTCTCTCTCTCTCTCTCTCTCTCTCTCTCTCTGCTTGAAAAAGAATAAATAAAATATTTTTTTTTAAAAAGAATGGGAGATAAGTCACGTTTATCATATGTGGGGCTAAAAAACTAATAAACTTTAAATAAGATAACTAGCAGATTTTAAACATTAACAAGATACAGCTTAAGACTTTAAAAGGTTGGCAAAAAGAAAATTTGTTTTTATTTGGGAAGTAGCTAGGAATTCAAATGGATTTGAATAATTATAAAAGCCACATAAAATTGACCTGGGGCTCGGTTGTAACTTCAGAGAAGCCCTCTTGATAATGAACTTTAATGGAGCAAGGCCTGATATCCAAACCCAGAAAATGTCAACCTTTGAAAGTGCAGAGAACAGTGCCAAGGGAAGAGCAGAAGCCCTCCATCTCTTGGACTTTTTAGATTAACATTCTATTGAATCCGATGCCTGGTTTTGTTTCTGTCCTGAAGAAGTCTATTTAGCATCTCACTTGGGTGAGATACTGGGTAGGAGACACAGAGATCAGTTTCCCCACCTTCGCTTGAAGGACGGCTGAGGATGGATCCTTCTTGAAGGAAGCCTTGATTTTTCAAACCAATGAGCCATCATTTCTTTATATTGGCTCATGCTCTCGAGAGAGTGGTTCTGGTTTTCCTCAATCAAGATCACCATCTGAGGTCTGGGGATGGGAGGAAAACTGTTTCCCCTTCAGCACAGAGAGACCCAGGGCTAAAGGCATGAGAACAGGTCTTTATAGATGTCCAGGGAGAGAAAGAACTTGATACCCTGGGTCAAAGTGACCTTTGTTTACTTAAATTCTAAGTCTTCCTTATTTGGAAAAAGTTGAGGCTAAAGTAAATCTCCTTTATAAGATGTGTCTTAGGCCGGGCATGGTGGTGCATGCCTTTAATCCCAGCACTCAGGAGGCAGAGGTAGGAGGATCACCATGAGTTCAAGGCCACCCTGAGACTACAGAGTGAATTCCAGGTCAGCCTGGGCTAGAGAGAGACCCTACCTTGAAAAAAAAAAAAGATGTGTCTTAGCCAGAATTCTGAGCTTTGGTCATTATGGGTCTCATGGAAACATGACCTAAGTGAGCTCTAGCTACCCACCGCAAGGCAGACCAGAGGCATGGGGAGCCAGGAAGGAGACAATGGAAGCTGTCGTCCATTTGGGGTCAATCACTGGTCTTGTTTGGACATATCTTTGTGGTGCCAGGGGGAGATATTCAAGCCATATTCCTGGTAAATTATGTGTATTTTGAGCTCCTGGAATATAATTTCTTGATGTTCTCTCAAGAACACATTACACCCTTCCTGTTACAGCTGCCACTAGATGCTGTAATCACCAAGAGAAACCCCCAGTGACCCCGTTGGCCCTCCCAAAGATGCTTCCAGATGGAACAACACTGCTTCTTGCTGCGGGTCTTCTGGGTTTTGTCAGGCAACACAGGGCCTTGGAAGCGTCTGTTGTAGAGGAATTAGAATTAACACTGAGGCCAAGAAGTCTATACTTCTTAATGCGCTCTCTGACTGAATTTGTTCAGATTCCCAGGTACTACTATTCTGAATAGTCAGTAACCTTAGGGTTAGGGCTTTGCTGGTAAATTTTGACTAAAAGAATGACTATGTTGTAGGTACTGTGGAACAGCACAGTTTTTTTTCCCCTGGTCAGAATAAAAGAGGCCCTCCTACCAGTAAGGTACCCAGTATATATATAATTATATATATATATAAATATAATATAATAATATAAAATATATATTATAAAATATATATTATATATATAATTCATTATTAAGTCTCAATTTTATAAATATACTTGGAGCCCAATGCAGCCTTGACCTTCAGCCTGATATCAGGCAACAGCATATAGGTAGTAGCTAAATACAGAACACAAGACCAAAGCCCTCCCTGGGAGGCCTTAAGCAGTCAGCAGCGTGCACACCCACAAAATGGGTCACATGGATGTCACAGCAGTCTGGCTGGGCCAAGAAAAAGAGGGGCTGAGGGAGGAATGAAGCTTGCTCATCTTTTCAAAGCTATGGTGAGGCGCATGCCTCTCCACCCACGCCTCCTGATTGGTTTGGTCGATGGCATATTTGATGCAGGTGCAGGAGCAGTTTCCTCCCCTGGCCAGCGAGCATTTGAGGAAAGACCCTCACGCCCTCCCTGCATCTCCTTCCCACTTAGAAAGCACACTCCTCAGTCTCTCACTGGGATCCCCACTAAGCTGGGCATTGGGTGAAAACAAAATCTTGTCCCAAAGCATAGGGGACCAGCCCCAAATCAGAGATACCCTTGCAGGGTAGGGCCCTCATCCCCTGGGACCTCTCTTCTGCCCTCGGGGACTGCATCAGAAATATTAAGCATGCCAACAAGAACCCGGCCCCGAGCACGGTACCCTCCGTCTCCGTCGCTGTGCTGCCATCTTCTCGTAAAGAAGTTTCTTGTTCTAGAATGGGGAGAAAAGCAAACATGAAGGCAGAAGTATGGATCGAATTTGGCGGATGTCTATTTTAAAAGCAATACTTGGTGTGTGTGTCGTCCCCCCCCTGGATATTTGCATACACATATTTTGGAAACAAAGCTAGATGAAAGGAATGTCGTGTCATAAAGTTCGACCACAAGAGAAAAGCCGAGGACTGGGTCACTTTTCCAAAAGTCCTCTGCAGTGCCTGGAGGCGCAGTGTCACCAACAATCACATAAACAGGAAAAGATGGCATTCTGAAACACAAGGGCCCTGGAAACCCTTCTCACTTTGAACAGCCTTTGTTTAAATAAGGCATTTTATCTCGGTCTCTAATTCCCTCTTTATGATCTGCGCATCTGATTGCTCTCGAGAGCACCGTCTGCCTATTAAAGACCATCCTCTGGGTGTCAATCAACGAGACCCCGACTTCGGCAGCCATCCCATCCCTCTCGTGGCTCAAGTTAGTGCCCCGTCAAGACAATCACAAAACCATTTGGTCTATAACATTTTTAATAGAGTGAACCTTTTAAAAACTGCCAGCAAGCTTCTTGGCAGAAAGGAAAGTTATGTTGGGGAGGGGAGGCCGTTACCACAGTTCGTATAAGTGTTTCCACATATTGCTGTGTTTCAAACACACAGTGGGCTGAAATGAGCTGAGAGCATCAGACACGTGCTGAACACATTTCCCTCCGGTCGAGATGAGAAAAGACAGAACACTTAACCTGAAGGCAGAACAGGAGGAAGGAATTGGGGTCTTCACCTGATGGCGTTTTGTTTATTTGATTTTCTAATCAGAAGGAAAATAATATCCCAGAAGTTATAGATGATTACAATAAAAAATTAGTGCCGGGGGTGAAAGACCTTCCAGCGAGATGTCGGTCAGGGAGTTCCCTAATGCCCCCCAAATATTACAGGCTAGTGCCAAGACTCTTGATTTCCCACCAGAATGACATGGTAAGACCCTATTGCTTGAGGACTCCACAAGCTTGGGCTGCAGGTCACTGAGAAATCAAGCTGGAGCTGAGCTGGAAGCCTCCCCCCTGTAGACTAGCTGTCAGGACACTAGAAAGAGCTCCGCAGCTTGTTGAGGGAGAAAAGTCATCAATGGTCTTAACCAGCAGTGAACCCTGCAATCTTCGTGGCTACACCAGCCAGGTTCAATGTGCAATGGTGCAATCAATGGTGGCATGTCTGTGTGGGGTAACCAGCTGCTTCTCTGATTAGATGACCAACTCCACAGGAGAGAAGTCATTGCTTGTGCTGAAAACCTATTGAAAAGGTCAATATGGCTGGGAAGGTCATTAGCCTACTGTCACCTGGCTAAACGGAGATGTTATGCCCACCAAGCTGCCCTCTAAGTGCTTCTGTTATAAAGGCCACTGTCATGGTTTGATCCATGCGTCCCCCACAAACAATTGAATGTGTTCTGATAGATCGATCCTCAGCTGATGGCAGTTTGGGTTTTACAACCTCGATGAAGCTGTGTTGTTGGGGGTGGGCTTATGGGGGTTATAAGCCAGCTTCCCCTTGCCAGAGTTTGGCACACCTTCCTGCCGCTGTTTGCAGTGCTGTGGCCGAGGTGATGTCCACCCTCTGCTCATGCCATCGTTTTCCCTGCCAGGATGGAGTCTCCCCTCGAGTCCATAAGCCAAATAAACCCATTCCTCCACAAGCCGCTTTTGCTTGGGTTCTTTCTGTGCAGCAACTAGAAAGCTGACCGCAACAGCCACTCTCACTTTTAGTTAAAGAAGCTTCTCTTTTCAGATGGGGAGACTCAAAAATCATTAAAGCGCTGAGAAGCAACAAGAGTGGAGTGCTCAGCACTAAATGAGACCTCTCCATCACACACTCCAAGGCTCAGGGATCATTGTGGAAGAGACAGTGGAAAGAACGTAAGAGTCAAAGGAAGGGGAGGAGGGCTGACAATTCCTTCTTCAGTCTGTGGAGTGAGCTCCTCAGACTTGCATTTTCTCTTCCACAGGGGAGAGTGGGGCTGGAGAGATTGCTCAGTGGTTAAAGGCATTTGTTTGAAAAGCTTGCTGGTCTGGGATCAATTCCCCAGTACCCATGTGAGACCAGAGGCAACAAGTGTAGCCCTCTGACGATGTTGATTTCAAGGGGTTGACAGGTGAGGTGTGGGTGAAAAGTAGTTCATCTACAGCGGCAGAGACCTTGGTATATCCATTCTCATTCATTTACTCATTCTTTCTATCTCTCACAAGTAAATAAATTTAGTAAGTGAACAATAAAAGTTATTAAAAATAGAACAAGGGCCTGGAGAGATGGTTCAGTGGTTAAGATGCTTGCCTGCAAAGTCTGACACCCTGGGTTCGACATCCCAGATACACAGAGTGGCTCGTGTGTCTGACGTTAGTTTGCAACAGCAGAGGCCTTGGTGAACCCATTCTCATTCATTCATTCACTCGTTCTCTCATAAATAAAAAAGATATTTCAAACATAGAATGAGAGTGGTGAGGATGGGCAGATTGGGTAAGATATTTGAGGTAACATCAGCTCAGTGTCTGGCACATAGTAGGTGGTTCATAAATATTGTGATTTATTTATTTACTATTCATTACCTAACTAACACAGGGCCCCGAAGGTGTTTGATGTGCATGTATTAAATGTGTCTTTTATTTTATTTTATTGTCCATAATGAGTTATTGTTTAGTGAGCCAACAATGAGTTGTTATCCCCAATGCCCCCTTCCCCCATCCCCAACCAGCTGGATATCCTCCTCCTCCGTGGGTCGTCTAGATCAGTCCTTGTGGCAGGGGACCATGGAGAGCCTAGTACTCAGCCCAGTCCTCCTGGCCCAAGTGTGTTGTTACTGAGGGGTGCCATGCCTCTGGATCGTCTCCCCCACCACGGCTCTCACAATCTTTCCGCCCCCTCTTCCGCTCAGTTCCCTGAGTCGTGGTGGGTGAGTATTAAGGCTGCTTTAATGTTGTGAGCTTAGGGGTCTTTGTGTCGAAAATCATTGGTTTCTGTCTCACTGGCTTATCCTGTGTTGATTGAATGGCCGTGGCTGTGGGTCCCTTGTTCATCCCATCATTCTCTGCAGGGTTCCATATGGATCCGAAATACGACAAACACTTAACCAATGGGACCTGATCAGCCTCAAAAGCTTCTGTACAGACAAACAAACCATACTCAGAGCCAATAGACCCCCTTCAAATTGGGAAATGATTTTCACCAGCTACAACTCAGACAGAGGCCTAATTTCCAAAACCTACAGAGAACTCAAAAAAAATTTAAATGTGTCTTGATGCATCAACGAGGAAATAGCCATGCAGGAAACAAGATAGACACTTTATTCGTAATACGTGAATCACTGTCAACAACTCAGCTCAGCTCCAGCTAATATCAAAACCAGGGAAGGAAGCAGGCCGGGGTGCAGGTTGGTGAAGGACAGTGATTGCTTTGTTTAAAGGGCAGTGGAACTGCAGACAAGTTCGGGACTATCAATCCATAGAGACACCAAGGAAGGTTTGTGGATCCCAGCTTAGAAAAGCAAGAGATACTCAATTCACACTCCCGTGTGAAGAGCAAGCAAATACCGCTAGGTGGTAATGAGAAAATAAACAAGGAAACTTGGGTTTAAGCAAACACATAATCACAGCTGATAAGAGGTGTGTAAACACTGTTCCTGATCATTGATCTCTGATAGCACTTTTATCTTTTCCTTGGGGTCCTAAATTCTAGTCTTTAGCTGTGATTTGGACAAAGAACGGGGTGACAGAAAAACACCAAGCAGCCTTTAGAGGACGAGAGAAGTGGGAAGAGGGGACAGCCCCTCTCAGATGTGCTGAGAGTGAGTGCAACTTGGGGGGAGGGATCTGTGAAGTCTTTTAAGAAGAGGAAGAAAATGTTGGCAAGAGAGACGTCCACTCACACCTCCTCTCACTCAGATCTCCCTTTGGTTGACTTTTGATTGACAGCGTCTATAGCCATAAACATTAAAGCATGATCATTCCCTCCCCACCTTCCCTTCCCTCCTCTCGAGCCCTCCCTCCATCTTCTCCCCTCCCCCTTGCAATTAGTCTTGCTTTTCTTTTCTTTTTTTTTATTTGATTCATTTTCAATCTGAGAGATACAGAGAGAGAGAGAGAGAGAGAGAGAGAGAGAGAGCACACCAGGGTCACCACCTTGTGGTTCTGGCTTATGTGGGTCCTGGGGAATTGAACCCCGGGCCTTAGGCACTGGAGGCAAGTGCCTTAACCGCTGAGCCATCTCTCCAGCCCTCACTTTTCTTTTGATATCATCATCATTTCCTCCTGTTATGAAGGTCTTGGGTAGATAATGTCAGGCACTGCGAAGTCAGAATATCAAATCCGTTTTGTGCCTGGAACATTTTATTGTAAGCAGCCCTCCCTCCCTTTGGTTCTTACATTCTTGCTGTCGCCTCTTCTGCAAGAGATGTCTCAGTGCTGAACACTCCACTGGCATTTCTTCTCAGCACTATGGTGCCTTTTGAGGCATCTACTCAGACATTTTCTGTCTCCTTTCTTTTTCTCATGGCCAGACTCCCAGTTAGCTGGACACCTCACCCCAAGACGTCAGGCCCTCAACCCTGGACCACCCTCTGCCATGTCTTCCATCTTTCCCTGCCATGGCACCTGGCCCCTACAGGATTACTGCCAGAACAGTTCAAGGCTGGGCTAGGTCTACTGTCGTGTTGTTGATCTCAAGAACACTGTAAAGTCTTTGAAGACCAGCGCTATTTCTTAAATCTTACACACTAAGCACCGGGCAGGGTCTGAAATGAAGTAGGCTTGGTACCTCCTATGGGCTCCTTGCTGAGTCCCACCCTTGGCAATGGTTGGCCTTTCGCAGCTCTTGGCCTGCTATTGGGCCTTAGTGGAAACTGAACGCTTGACAACGGGCCATCAGGTTACTATGCGACCTGAGCTGCCCATTATGAGCTGGGTGTTGTTGACCCACCAGGCCATAAAGTTGGCCTGCACAGCAATAGTCCACCATCAAGTGGAAGCGGTATATTCGTGATCGGCCCGAGCAGGCCCTGAAGGCACAAGTAAGTTGCATGAGGAAGTTGCCCAAATGCCTATGGTTGCTACTCCTGTTATGATGCCTTCTGTCCCCAAGCATAAGCCTATGGCATCATGGGGTGTGCCATATGATCAACTGACTGAGGAGGAGAGGACTAGGGCATGGTTCACAGATGGCTCAGCACGTTATGCTGGTACCTCCCAGAAGTGGACAGCTGCAGCATTACAGCCTGTTTCTGGAACAACCCTGAAGGACTGTGGTGAAGGGAAGTCTTCACATGGGCAGAACTTTGGGCAGTGCACATGGTTGTGCATTTTGCTTGGAAGGAAAAATGGCCAGACGTGTGGCTGTACAATGCATTATTCATGGGCTGTGGCCAATGGTTTGGCTGGATGGTCTGGGACTTGGAAAGAGCACAATTGGAAAATTGGAGAGAAAGACATTTGGGGGAGAACTATGTGGATAGACCTCTCTGAGTGGGCAAAAGATATAAGGATACTTGTGTCCCATATTAATGCTCATCAGAAGGTGACCTCATTGGAGGATGACTTTAATAATCAAGTTGATAAATAAGTTGACCCGTTCTGTGGATAGTGGCCAACCTCTCTCCTCAGCCACCCCTGTCATTGCCCAATGGGCCCATGAACAAAGTGGCCATGGTGGCAGGGATGCAGGTTATGCATGGGCCCAACAACATGGACTTCCACTAACGAAGGCCGACCTGGCTACGGCTGCTGCCGAGTGCCTGATCTGCCAGCCGCAGAGACCAACACTGAGCCCCCGGGATGGTGGCATTCCTCGGGGAGACCAGCCAGCAACTTGGTTGACTTTGGACAGTTCTTTTCCCCTCCTTTCCTATTTTCCAAACACCCCCCTCCTGTTCCTTTTGTTTTTTGTTTTTGTTTTTTTTTTCATTTAAAAAAATACCCTCAGAAGAAAAATTAGTATCAATCATGTAGGCCTGGCATGTCTGTCTTCCTCAGTCTATATTTATGACATATAACAATTCTATTTAGTATTCTCCCTTCTAAATGTAATTGATTCCTATCTTTCCTCATTCCATTTACAGCCATCAAAATTAGAAGGACTTTTGATATTTTCTTCCTGTCTTTCGTCTCTTCTCCATTTTTGCCAAATTTTTCGTAGTCAGTCAGGATAACTTCCACGGGAAGCTTTCACAACTGCAGGCTCTTAAGATACTTTCCACTTTAATACGTTTAAACCGTACCAGTCAGCTTGAAAATGGTTCGACAAGTGATTTCTCCCTAACAGAACTGAGAGAGAGAGAGAGAGAGAGAGAGAGAGAGAGAGAGAGAGAGAGAGAGAGAGAGAGGGAGGGAGGGAGGGAGGGAGAATGGAACAAATTAGGGATGCAAAATTAACTGGCATGCTATTGCTTGCACTTGGGACATGTGTGTTGAGCGTGGAGAGAGACACTGGGAGGGGAAGCAAGCGCTAGAAACAGTGGCCGTGATTAAGAAGGAGGAGGGATTTTCTTCTCCAGAGCAATGAAGAGGGAACATTTCAATTTTAAGGTGTCAAATACCCAGCAAAGCAGGACGCAAAGCCATCCTCCTCCTCATCGTGTGTTGAGAACCGAGTGAGGAGATCAGGGGACCCAGGCAGTTTGGAGTGCCCGCTGGGCTCATTGCACAGATGCACCGACCACCTGCCTAGTGTAAACTAATGCTCTTAGGGACTTCCAGACTTTCTTTCACACATGGCTTCAGCACTGGATGACACAGGCCCAGCCACAGGAACCTAGACATCCCCCAATTCCACTGTAGAGTTTGGCTCCAGCCGGTTGGGATGAAGCCCTTGCAACTCGGTATCCTCCACGGAGCATCTGATAAGGACGTGCGCTACATTTTCATTGCAAACACTGATGAAAGTGTGGCTTGGGATAAGAGCTAAAACATGCAAGACGAGGGCTGGAGAGATGGCTCAGAGGTTAAGGCACTTGCCTCCAGTGCCTAAGGCCCCGGGTTGAAGTCCTCAGGACCCACATAAGCCAGGTGGTGGCCCTGGTGTTCTCTCTCTCTCTCTCTCTCTCTCTCTCTCTCTCTCTCTCTCTCTCTCTCTCTCTCTCTCTGCTTGAAAATTAATAAATAAAATATTTTTAAAAACATGCAAGATGTAACCCCTCCCTCTCTACTGACCAGGAGTCTTTAACAAGCTCCCTTGGGGCGAGATTCTCTTGCCCAAACTGTATCTATCTCCCCGGCTTCCAAGACCAGCTCATAAAAGATCTTGTCAGATCTTTTGCTCAAATCCAAGTACACCAAGCCTAGTTCCTTTCCCTCACTAATCAGGTAACTGAATAATGCTGGTAAGTAAAAGAATCGAGCACACCATGCCAAATAGCTAGAATTCTCCTTCTGGTGCTTATACAGCAACTCCCTTCACTGTCGGCTGCCTGTGAATGACAGCAGACTCCACATCTGGAAAGTTTCTCTCTTTCCATAAGAAAGAATTATATATGTCTGTTTCTAAGTTTGGACATCGTTATTTCCCGGAATCTTCAGAGACATGCAGAGATGATCTCCCTTCCTCTAGAGATAATAGTTGCAGATTTTCTCAGTATCTCTTTTTGTTTTTGAGGTAGGGTTTCACTCTAGCCAAGGCTGATCTGAAACTCACTCTGTTTCAGATCCCAGGCTGGCCTCCAACTCCCATTAATTCTCCTACCTCTGCCTCCCAAGTGATGGGATACAAGGCGTTTGTCCTGATTTTCAAAAAGTCCTTTCCTTTTAATAGAATCCTATTGAGAGAGAGGCATGAGACACTGGTGAGACGTGAGGATGCTGGATCCCCGGCTGTGCAGAGCAGAACAGAGGCCTCCCGAGGCTGCAGTAATGTGATCGGTGCCTCTTTGCATGGAGGTGGTATGCTCTCCTCCATTTATAAGTGTGGTTTGAAATGATAATTTCATAAAGTCCCTCTCAAGCAGAGATTTCTGAAGGACCAACTTCTCAACAATTTTCCTCCTCTTCGTCTTCCTCACAAATGGTTCATCTCTGGCATCAGTATCCCCAGAAGCACAGAGTGAAAAGTGGATTTGCCATCTGGAATTGGACTTACCCACTTTCCCAATCCTGGGTAGTCATGCTCTGGATCAAAAAGGTGCTGGTGCAACTGGAATTCTCGACTGAACTCTGCCGTGTCTGGGGTGTTTTCTAGACATCCATCATCTGCTACAAACAAAAACTTTTGAGGAATGGCCGGCGCATTTGTTATGATCATAAGCGTTAACTTATCAGAAGCATCTAGACATGCAGAGGTCAGTCTACACACATCAGACATTCCAAGTCCTTTTCCCTCTGGAGTCTAATCTCCCTGGTGGATGGGACTGCTTGTCCCAAACTCTCATTTCCTGGAGCAGAGATCTATTGGCTGGTCCCCAAACCCACTTCCCTTTCCTCCTTGGCATAAATCAAGGCTAATTTTCTAGCCTTACTTTGTAATCAGGTGGAGTCATGAGCCTGAGCTGGAGCCAATAAGACGTGGGTAGCAAATGTGACTTCTACGTCCAGGCTTGGCCCATAAAAACTGCTTCGGATGCCTTGCTTTCCCCCCTCCACCCTGTTGGTTGGTATGTGTGCTGTCTGTGGCTGGCCAGGCCAACTATGGGAGTAAAGATGGTGGCTTGGGGGGGGTGCTGTCCCCCTTTGCCCATCGGTAGCAGGATGTCACATGAGTGACAAACAAGAGTTGCCATCGTGTTTTGTTTGAGATGACAGCTACCATTTCCTTAAGTAATCTATTTCCACGCAAGACTTTTTCTCTTAGCTCTTGAAAAAACCACTTCAAGATGGATAATCCCAGCACTTGGAAGGCTGAGGTAGAAAGATCCCTGTATCTTTGAGGTCAGCCTGGGATAGACTGAGACCTCAAACCCCCTCTCCACCCCCCCAAAAAGGAAACCACTTCAGGTCTTAAACACAGTATGCTTTATTACAGCAACAATGGTAGTCCTCAAACATAGTCTGATATATAGGACAGCAGCATGGTCTATGTTTTAGTTGGACAGACTAAAGATCAAAGATGCAGCCCCGTGGAAAACTGAACCAAGCTTCTCTATGCCTGTTTATTCATCTGTGAGATGCAAAAAAAAATCAAATACCCACACGGTTGTTCTAAGGAGACGGCCAAATATGGAACACCTGGCGCAACCAGATTGCTATAGGATTTGGTTCCCTCCCTCACCCTCTCCCTTTAAATGAGTTTATTCTGGGGTTTTCATTTGGCTTTTGTTTATTTGCTTTCTTGCTGCTTTTTTTTTCTTTTCTTTTTCTGACTTAGGGCCTGGCCTTACTTTCTAGCTCACACCGCCCTCAAACTCACAATCCTTCTGTCCTTGCCTCCTAAAAGCTGGGATTATAGACCTGGGTCACAGTACCTGGCTACCCCTACTCTTTGAAATAAAAAAGCAAGTCTTCTTTTCAAACCAAAGAAAGAAAATTATCTCTTAGTCTCTGCTTTCCCTGAAGCTCTTCTCATTACCAGGTATGATGCCCTATAAGGGAGGGTGTTTGTTGTTCAAATTCCTTTTCCTCTTTCTGACAAGCTTCAGGTGCCTTAGGCCTCCTTAAAGTGGAAGTGCGACCAGGAGAGAAGGTGCATGCCTTTAATCCCAGCAGGAGGGGGCATGGTGACACACACCTTTTTTTATTATTATTATTTATAATTGCCTCTTTATTTTCAGAAAGATTTGAAGAGTACTGAAATCAGCCAGCTATTTAATATATATATATATATATTTTTTGTTTGTTTGTTTGTTTGTTTTTTGAGTTAGCTTTAATCCCTGCACTCACTGAGGTCCAGGGAGGTCTGAGGATTGGAGGATCACTGGGAGTTCCAGGGCAGCCTAGAGCCACAGAGAGACAGTACCTCAAAAAAAAGTGGGGGGAAAGAGTGGGAACAGAAAAAGGGGCATGGAACTCTGTATAGGGCTGGGGAGAAAGAGAGTCCTCTTCAAAAGGCATAAAGTCAGTCCAGAGAAGGGGGGTCTCTTTACGATCAGCCAGGTTCTCTGGCTCTGGCTAATCTGAAAAGCAGGGCCTCAGCCCAGAGCAGCATTCTCTGTGTGTGGACGCTATCAGTATTCTGAACAAGTTCACAGTGAGGCTCCTCACTTCTCATGGAGCCATCTCCAACTCCTTCACTACAGCAAATGACATGAGGGAAGGAGAGCAAACAAACACAGAGAGTCAAGTGGTCTGCATGCGGCAGCTTTACAAGCTTTCCCTCATTGTTCCTCAAGGACCTTTGAGTGGGCTGACACTGAGATTTAGAAATAAAATCTTGCTCTCTGGGAACCAAAGGCCTGGGGGCTAAAACTCTGCCCTCGAGGTCATCTCCTCGGCCTGAGGCTGAGGACACTTGGAGCCAAGCTGCTCTGTGCAGGCAGCCTGGGCCAGGACTCTGAGAACAGGACAGGGGAGGCCAAAGTCAAGGTTTCCTCTTAAATCATTCAACTGTGTCATGCATTCTTTCCAAGGTGGGTCTCAAGCCATCTCTCATAAATAATAATAAATAATATTAATAATCTTATAAACAATAAAAATAATTATTAAATAATAGCTAATTTTTTCCCAAGGTACCGTCTCTCACTGTAACCCAGGATGACTTGGAATTCACTATGTAGCCCCAGACGAGACTGGAACTCACCATCCTCCTACCTCAGCCTCCAGAGTGCTGGGATTAGAGTGTGCCCCCACCCCCAGCTATTAGTGGCTAAATCTGACCAACGATTTCTCTTTTAGATGACCAGTTGTAGCAGAACAAGTAATCTGGCCAACTGTTAGCTTGGTGGAATGAGAGCAAAGGAGATTCAGGTGATCAGCAGCAGTGATCAGCTCGCTTTGACGGCTCTCCTCACAGCAGATACAGGATCAACCTAGAACTCCGCTGGTTGTTTCATTAAAGCTTTGGCTATGTCTCCTCTTTGATTCCCAAACATTACTATCTTTACTTGGATTTTAAAGTGATATAATCTAATAGAAGAGCTTGTGACAAGGATTAAACACGCTCTTATCAAAGTCATCTTCATGAGACTGGATCCATAAGACATTCATAAGCAAACATAATTTATTAGTTCTACCCCCCAAATAAATCCAACACTCAGCACTTTTCAACAGCTGCGTAAGGTTCACCCAGGAACATGACTGAGCCAGTTAGATATTGGGTACATTTAACTTTTCAGTCACTGCCTCAGAATGGGCCAATGCCACCCACTCTCAACCCTCCCCTGAGACACTATATGATTACCTTGAATTAAAAACTAGAAGTTGGGCTGGAGAGATGGCTCAGCAGTTAAGGCACTTGCCTCTAGTGCCTAAGGCCCTGGGTTCAATTCCCCAGGACCCACATAAGCCACACCCACAAGGTGGTGGCCCTGGTGTACTCTCTCTCTATCTATCTATCTCTCTCTCTCTGCTTGAAAATGAATAAATAAAATATTAAAAAAAAACTAGAAGTTGAACTGCTGGCACAGCCAGGGGCTACAAATCCTGGTCTTGTGACTGGACCACACCAGTTCAGTGGAATCCAGGTCTACCCAGTACCATCATACCCACCTGCTTGCTACCGTCATCCCATGATGCACCCTGTTCTAGAGACAATGTCATCACCATAGATCAGATCACAGTGCTTTGTATCTTCTTTTAATTCGGTTATGGAAACTGTCTGCACAAGCCATGGTTGGTTACCTCCGTTGTCCTCCTCCCTGCCCCCCTTCCGCTGAGGGCCCTCCTCAGTGGGATTGCTGGAATGCTCCGTGGGGATTGAGGGCCACATGCTGTGCAAGCGCAGAAGTGACTGGGTGGTGGCGATACCTCTAGACATCCCCCCACCATGGCTCTTACATTCTATCCATCCCCTCTTCCACAAAGTCTACTTTAGAGTTGAGCTCTCAGCAGCTATGTCTCCTTTTACAGATGAGACTGAAGCTTAAGAAAAGGAAGGGACATGCAGAATCCTGGATCTCTTTGCATTGCCACAGTAGGTTTCAAGTCAGTGTGCACAAGGCTGGTTCCCATACAGATGGGTGGGGCCCAGACTCACGATCTCTCGGATTCCGCCTGAGAATCTGCATTGTAGTAAGCTCTCAGGCGATGCTGATGATGCTGGCCCTGGGATCCTATAGATCCCATATGCTACACAAAAGCTATCAGCCTTCCCCAACCCCCAGGGACATGCAGAGTCTACAAACTCTGAACTGAGCTTTCCAGCTCCCAATCCAAGACCCTACCAGCAAAGACAAAGTGACTCAAGTGCCTGATGCCAGCCAGGGGCAGGCTTCCTGCCATCCTAGGTGGCAGCCCCACATTGGTTTGGTCACGACCAATTGCTTTGGTTGTTGGACCCCAATGTGGGAGGTCTGTGCCTCGGGGAAGACAGAGGCCTCTAAATGAAAAGAGGCTTCTTCAGAAGCAGTGTCAGAATTTGCGATTTCCTCCCATGGGAAATCAAGTGTGTGTCTGTTACCTGTTTTCCCGACTGGACAGGGATTCGGAGGGTCTGGGTAACCCTGATCCTCACTGAAGTCCTTAGGAATGTTGTCTCCAGTCAACTCTGCCACAATGTTGGGGATGTTCCCAAAAGGACCCAGGTGCTGAAGACCCTCGTGAGCTCCACCTGCAGGGTGACAAAATTCACTTTGACTGACACTGACTCTGGCAGAACACACAGATGGCGCATCGTGGGAGACCCTGTGGGGAGACAACATATCAAACGGCTCCTGTCCGCGAGGAGTTTGGAAACTCAGCCACAGAAAGGAACACATATTAAGCATCCATCATTTCCACAGCAGGCTGTGACCACTGTCACGGGAAAACTGGGAGAGGCTGGTGGATGAGAGGGCTTCGAGGACTGTGACGATATCACTTTCTGTGGCAGTTTTGAATAATGTCCCCCAAAAGAATTAAGGATTTATTAAAATTATTGTCTCCAGGCTTCTGGCTGGAGGAAGTGCCACTTTGGCCTGGCCTCCTGGGGACTGACCCTTTCTAATTTGGATGGAAAATACTAAGGATCGATATGCAAAAGAAGAGCCAGAACCCTGGTCTGGAGAGCTGCATTTTGGGTGCTTGCTTGGTGCTGGTGCTGGGCTTCTGTCTCTGCCTCTGCTTGGATCTGGGAAAGGGGGCCAGCCTTTTTCCTTAACTTCCCTGGATCTGTTCAATAAATATTTTCCTCCCCATAATTGTGTGTGCTTTGGAGATTCATCCCAGCGGCGTGTGGCTGACTACAGCACTTTCTGAAGCTCAATGAGGAGTTAGGCAGGGATTAACAGCCATCAAGGTATGTGGGGTAGAAAGAACATGGTGGAAAAAAAATTTTTTAAAGTCCTATTTGGTATGTTTGCTCCAATTGTTTTGCCTTTGATTATCTTTTTCTGCATAAATCTTTATTCTTTGTTTTCTTTTTTATTGAGGACTTTCATCCATGAACAAGCAGTAATTTAATAACAATCCCCTCCATTAACTTCTTTTGCTCTCTTCCTTCACCTCTATTCCATTGAACCTTCTTCTTTCCAACCAGTCTCTCTTATTTCAATAGCTTCTTTTTTGCCCGCTTCCCTCATCCATGTCAAAATGTTGATGGGCTCCATGTTGTGGGGGTCTTTGGAGGTAATGAAAACTGACCACCACTATGAGGTCATGACCATGACGGCCGCTTGTCTGGAGGACTGTATCCCGACGTTCTCCTCCCACCCTCTGGCGCCTACATTATTCTTGTCCCCTCTTCTAAAATGTTCCCTAACCTTGAAAGGTGTGCCAGAGATGTCTCATTTAGTCCTAAGCATTCAACAGCCACTTATTTTCAATCTTTTGGTGAGTTTTTTTTAATAATTTTATTTATTTGCAATGAGAGAGAGAATGAATGGGTGGGTGTGCCAGGGCCTCCTGCCACTGCAAATAAACTCCAGACACATGTGCCATTTTGTGAATCTGGTTTTACATGGGTCTGGTGAGTTTTTTTTAAACTCTGTATGTACAAGTCTTCTGTTGGTACCTCTCTTTCCCTCCTCTCTCCCCCCGGATTGCCGAAATGCTCCATGGTTTAGTGGGCTGTGAGTTGTGCAAGCAGCAAACAGTGTTTTTTTGTGGGGGGACAATGTCTCTGGAATCCCCCCCCCACCATGGCTTTTACAATCTTTCTGCTTCGGTGAATTTTGAGCCCCCCCTATATCTACCACCTTTCACAAAAAGAAGCTTCTCCGGCCAAAGCTAAAAGCAGCATTAACGTATAGGCATAAACATAATATAAAATTTAGGGGGCAATTTTATGAACACATCATATCCGTTTAGTCAAATAGCAGTGACTCCCCTTACCCCAGTGTTTATGGCCTTCTCGGTCATAAGCTTTGGCCTAGGTTTTCAGTACAAAGCATGGATTCCTTCCGATCATAGAGCAGTTGGTTGCCTCCATAACAGTCATGCCACTATTACACACCAGTAGGTACATCATTTTTTTTTCATTTCACATTAAATCACAGTCCATTAGTCTACATGGCTCTACTCTATTCCTGTACTTTCAAGGGACGATGTCGTTTGCCTTTTTCACACAGTGTATCATGACATATTTACTAATCTCCTATTGTGACACTTAGTATTTCCCAATTTAAGCACCTAATTTTTTCCATATTTTAGATTAATTTTCTTCAGGATAAATTCCCAGAAGTCAAATTACTAAATTAAGGGCTATAAACATTTTTATGGCTCATGATAGTGTTCTTCCAAATGTTTTCCAAAAAGGAGGTACTAATTCACAAAATACCACCAAAATATGAGAATACTATTTTTACAACATCCTCACTAGTATTGCGTTTCATAAAAATAAGATTTTATATTTTCTTTGCTCTCTTAAATTCAGGGAAAAAAAATGTAAACAGGTCTAAATGCCAGATTCATCAAATATTTCCCATATGTTTATTTGCTAGTTTTCATTCTTGTTTATGACTTGTCTGCTTATGTTTTGGGGATTATAATGTTTCTCTTATCAATTTGTACTAACATTTCACATAATAAAGATATCAGGGCTCTGGCTGTCACACTTCCTGCAAATATTTTCCCATGTGGACTGACTTTGAATTCTGGATATGATTATATTTTGTTAACATAAGTTTTTGATATTGTACAGTCCGATTTGTTTTTATTCTCCTTTGCAATTTCTTCTTGTCCTTGTGACTTGTAAAATCTCTTCCCCTTCAGTGGTACTACCAACATTTGGAGGTTTCTTTTGGTTTGTAGTTTAAAATAAGCTCTATGCTCTTTATTTTAGTGCGTTCAAAATAGTTAACCTGTGAGTCCAACCAGCGTCTCTCAAATCGTCTGTTCATTTCCACTTAGTTCATGTCTCCAACAAATTCCTAAGTGCCTCAAGCATATGTGGACACAGCAATGAGTAAGACAACATTGCATCGCTTGCTTTACTATAACACAGATCTATTTTAATGTCTGAACTCTTCTTATAACACTAACTTTTGATGAGCTTCAGAAAGCTTTCTTTCCTAGCAGAAAGAGGCCCCTTCATGGAGGCCTTCCTACTTTTCAACCACATGTGAACACAGGTGACTTCACCCATGGCTACCTTAATGCACAGACACCCTGTACACAGATTGCATAAAGGAGGTCCCACACAAACAAAAGGTGACCTGTTGGTGCCTGAAACGAGAGCCAATTATAGTGAACATCCAAAAGAAGCATGAGTTTGCCATGAGCCCTCATACCTGGGTCCAGCCAGGCAAGGCAGGCTTTTCCCTGTGTAAACACGGGCACCGCTCCTGTCTTTTTGGCTGAGTCGTCTCCTCTTTGGATTGGCACATTGTTTATTTGGGAATGGAAATACATTCAATAGGATCATGGCTCAATCTTGGTGTTTCTTTGAGGAGTGTATTCCTCAGGGTCTCTGTTTGCTATGCTTGATTAAAGTTGAACCTCAAAAGACAATCTCACTTCCCGTAATACTTCTTAGCCTTCAAGTTCAGACAAAACCAAGATGGCGGGCTCTTTGTTTTCTTTCTTTTTTAAAAAATATTTATTTTAAGCAGAGAGAGAGATAGAAGAGAGACAGGCAGCATGGGCACACCACGGCCTCCAGCTGCTGCAGATGAACTCCAGATACATGCGCCACCTTGTGCATCTAGCTTTATGTGGGCACTGGGGGATTGAACTCGGGTCATTAGGCTTTGCAGGCAAGTGCCTTAACCACTGAGCCATTTCTCCAGCCCTCTTTGTTTTCTTTATGTTAACATTATATTTCATTGCTTTGCAGAGGAAGTAGGTAGCCTACAAAATGTATATATTTGAAAAAGGGCTACTATCATTATCATTTTTATATTTTCCATGTGGATATTGACAGTATGATGTTTTATATCCCATAAGTATCTAAATAAGCCAATTATTAAAATTATTAATTCTATTCTTGTATATCCCTGTTCCTATTTTATCATAAATCGGATGGCCATATGCTAAAATCTGCTATTACTACTAAGTATCTGTCAGTCTCTTATTTCTTACTAGCTTTACTTTATTAGTTTGATACTATGCTAGTCGGCATGTCCAAGGGCAGAAGTTCTTCATTTTAAATGTGTTAGTAATTAACTGGCGAATAGAAATTAATTCATAAATCATGATTTGGTGTGTTTTTGCGCTACTAGCTGGCACTGATTCTACTGAATTGCAGTTTCTTTCTTTTTCACCTGTATCTTCCTGTAACTTTACCCAATTAATACTATGGTCGTTGTTTTCAGAGGTACTTGCGGGGTATATGTCTATGAGTCAACATTAAAACCTCAAACTGCAAAGACTAAGCCAACCTATCAGTGCCTTTAGTACTGATATATTGGAGGCTTAGTGAAATCTTGGCACCACTGTCCTGGTTACCGGGCATGTTCCCTGGTGTGTCCATACACGTCTCAACTTTTGAAAGCGCCCTCGCATTAAGTGCCAGGAATTATCCAACTTGGCTCTGGGGAAATGCATGTCTTAATGCTCCATTAGTAATTAATGAAGGAAGAAACACAGTTTCACTCGTGGAAGGCCTGCCAGGGCTGTGTTTGCCTCTGTGCGCCAGTGCCATTAACGTCAATGCAGCACTTGTTAGGGACCAACAGAAGCTCAGAAGCAGGCAGATCTACTGGAACACAAGCCCTTTTCAAACCGCATTTAAGGGCATCGAATCCAGATGCGCTCACTGAGGTGGGAAACTGAAGAGACTTGTAGATGGAATAGGCAGTGGCCCTGTGCATTATAGAAATATAGACAGAATGGGCTGGAGAGATGGCTCAGCGGTTAAGGCACTTGCCTCCAGTGCCTAAGGCCCTGGGTTCAATTCCTCAGGACCCACATAAGCCAGACTCACAAGGTGGTGGCCCTGGTGCGTGCTTGCTCTCTCTCTCTCTCTCTCTCTCTCTCTCTCTCTCTCTCTCTCTCTCCATCTCTCTGCTTAAAAATGAATAAATAAAATATTTAAAAAAGAAATCTTTAAAAAAAAGAAATATAGACAGAAAATAACTTGAAAGTTATATAGTAATATAGCCAAACAAATGGGGGTTATCCGCCAGCTGTTGGCTGGTTAAATACATATATTATGTCCATCAAACTGCCTTTTAAGCGCTTTTTTTAAAAAAATGAGCATACCCATATAATAATGCTCCTCTCATTCTTGGCTAAAAAAGCTTCTCTTTTTCAGATGGTGGTGACCACTGGGATAACTCAAAAGACACCATAGTGCTGAGAAGAAATGACCGTGGAGTGCTCAGCACTGGGACATCTCTATCCCACTTCCCGAGGCTCAGGGTCGATTGTGGAAGAGGTGGAGGAAAGATTGTAAGAGCCAAAGGAAGCGGAGGACTGCTTACAACGCAGACTTCCAGACACAAAACGGCCTTGATAGTCATGACTTCACAGTGCCTGATAATACCTACACATAATGGGAGGAAAAGATGATGACACCGAAACAAAACAGAGACTGAGAGGGAGAAGAGATATGAGGAAAGGGGGGGAGGGAGTCATAATGGTTTATGGTCAATAATTATGGAAGCTATCAATAAAAAGTGA
>PVHP010030073.1:0-21940 GCA_004024765.1 Zapus hudsonius
TTTCTCTCTTTCTCTTTCTCTCTCTTTCTTTCCTTCCTTCCTTTCTATTTTTCCTTCATCATTCCTTGTTTTATTCTTTTTTCAAGGCAGGGTCTCACTCTGGCCCAGGCTTACCTGGAACTCACTCTGTAGCCTAGGCTAATCTCAAACTCACAGCGATTTTCCTACCTCAGCCCAATAGCATTTCTTCCATGTTGGCCTCAGTCTAGCTGAGTATTTCCAAAGACCAAGACAGAAGCTAACCTTGGATGTCATTCAGTATCCATTCTGCTGATTCACTTAATTCAGAGAGGCATAAAACAGCCCAGATTCAATGGCAGGACTATGCAAGGATTTGAGAACTGGTAGACACAGACAACAGAGGCATCTTTGGAGATGAGCTTTCAGAGTGGACTGTGATGGTTAAGTTTTGATGTCAACTTGACCTTTCAAGTATTTTTGGGTGGGTCTTTGAGGATGTTCACAGGAAGGCAGCCTCTGAGTAGGGGGCAGGATCTAAGGAAGCTCAAAGGAGCTAGAAGTAAACATCCTTTCCTGTGTGGACAGTGCAGGAAGGAAATTCCAGAGACTCAGGAAGCCATTAAGTCTGGAGAAGGGTTATAAAACCACACCCTAAGGCTATATAAAGGGGAAGAAATTCTCTCCTGGTCTTCCTGCTTGTTGGCTGCTGGTGCTTGTTTGTGATTTGCACTAGAATCTTGCTTTCCTACCCTTCCTGGACATCAGAACCCAGTTTCCTCTGCCTCACATCATGGACGTGAAGAGCAGCCGCTCCCAAGGGAGCCATCAGGCCTTCTGGGCTGGATTGGGACTGCTGAGGCCTCCAGCCATGTGGACTGAACAGCTACTGGTTTCTTCACCTGTGGGCCTGCCGACTGCTATTGTTGGACTGTCGTAAGCTACCCCAATAAATTCCCTTTCACTACAATCCATTCTGTCAACTCTGTTTCCTCTAGAGAACCCTGACTAATACATGTACCAATCATTAATCAAATCTGCACCTTCTATCTTGAGGGGAAGGAATACAACCACATGGATGAAAGAGAGCTCAGATCTGTCCTCATCATTTTTGGAAAGGATGTCACATCTTAGTCTTTGCCAGCTGTGAGGGTACATTCCTTTAATCCCAGCACATGGAGACTGAGACAGGAGGATCAGGAGTTCAAGCCTAGCCTGAGCTACATTGTGATACCTTGTCTCACAAAAAAAGAAAAAAAAACAGCTAAAACAAGCCCTGGTTCAAATCCAGCCTCTCAGGCTCTTAAATGTAGGAAAGTGCAAATCCCTATGAGACAGCTATTATAATTATCTCTATCTTCTATAAGAGGAAACTTAATTAAATTTACCCCAATTTATAGCTTGAAATGGTACAGCTGGAAGTTGAAATCAGTTATTTCTTTTTAAAAATTTATTTATGAGAGAGAGAGGGAGAAAGAGAGAGAGGGAGGGAGGGAGGGAGGGAGGGAGAGAATGGGCACACCAAGACATCTTGCTACTGCAAACTGATTCCAAACCCATTTTGTGTATCTGGCTTTATGTGGGTACTGGGGAATTTAACCCAGGCAACAGGTTTCATAAACAAATGCCTTTAACTACTGAGTTACCTCCCCAGCCTCATACCAGTTATTTCCAATGCCAAAATTATAGGTCATTTTACAGTTTTAGTAACTTCCCTTAGGTTATCCAGATAAACTAGAAATAAAATTCACCACCCATTCATGGTAGAGATGCTTAGCAAACCTAGAATGAGTAGAATTTTTTCATCTGATAAAGAGCATGTGTAAACAAAACTTATATATAATAAATAGTATATATAATGGTAAAATATTGAAAGCTTTCTTCCCAACTTTGAAAACTAGAGAAGAATGTCTATAATAACTTCTTTTATTCATTATTATACTGGAGATCATAGCTACTACTATAAAGCAAAGGAAACAAAATTCATCTACATTGGAAAAAAAGAGATAGAAATGTCATTATTTGCAGTTGATGCAATTAGTTATGGAGAAAATCCCAAAAGAATTTATAATCCAAGTATTATTATAAGTAATAGATTGGGAATGGTGGAGAATGCTTTTTTTTTTTTTTTGAGAATGCCATTAATTCTAGCACTGGGGTAGCTGAGGTAGGAGGATTGCTGTGAGTTCAAGGGCAGCCTGAGGGAATGAATAGAGTGAGTTCCAGGTCAACCTGGGCTAGAGTGAAACCTTATCTTAAAAAAACAAAAACAAAAGACAGGCTTGGTGGTGCACACCTTGTAATCCTAGAATTTGGGAAGCAGAGGTAGGAGGATTGCCTTGAGTTCAAGGCCACCCTGAGACTACATAGTGAATTCCAGGTCAGTTTGGGCTACAGGGAGCCTCTACCTCAAAAAATATTTTTTAAAAGGGGGGAGGGCTACAGAGATGCTTTAGCAGTTGAGGTGCTTGCTTGCAAAGCCTGTCAACCCAGGTTTGATTCCCCAATACCCATGTAAAGCCAGGTGCACAAAGGGATGCAAGAATCTGGAGTTCGTTTGCAGTGGCTGGAGGCCCTGGCACAACCATTCTCTATGTCTCCTATCTCTCCTTGCTTGTAAATAAAAATAAAAAATACATTAAAAACAAACAAATAGTGTGTGATAGTTAGGTTTTGTTGTCACCTTGATCTTTTTAATCATTTTGGATGGGTCTCTGAGGATGTTCACAAGAAGGCAGCCTCTCAGTAGGGGGCAGGATATAAGGAAGTGCAGGAGAGCTAGAAATTAGCATCCTTTCCTGTGTGGGCCATGCAGGAAGGAAATTCCAGAGACTCAGGAAGCCATTAAGTCTGGGGAAGGGTTGCAAGACCTCATCCTAAGGCTATATGAAGGAGAAGGAAATTTCTCTCCCTTGAGCCCCCTGCCTGTTTGCTATTGTGTGTGTGGTGTTGGTGATGGGTTTCTCTCTCTGCTTGGAGTAAAAGGGGGCCAGCCTCTTTCACTATTATGGAACTTCCCCTGGATCTGTAGCTTCAATAAACCCTTTCCTCCCATAACTGTGCCTGGTTTGGAGATTCATCCCAGCAGCATATGACTAAGTGTGACAAGGTGAATTGAGCAGCCACTTAATTTAGTGCAGAGCTATTGTGAGGTCTTAGATTTTAAACCTTGCTCATTCTCACAGTCACCTCTCTTTGTCTTGTGACCTTGGTGACACTTCCTCCTGGGTAGTTCCTTTTCCTTGCTTCCTCAGCATTGCCTCTCTTGGTCACCTGTCCTCCTCCTCTTTCTTTGTCTCCTTCTCAGTGTCATTTGAAAGCATCCATTCCCACAATGTCATTATGATTGTGTTCTATGTGGATGGCATCGCAGGTAATTGTCACCCTCATTGTTCCTTGGATGATTTGACTGACTTGAGAAGTGGCTAGAAAATTAGTCAAGTACACCTAGAAAGGATTAACTGAAGGGGAACCCCATCTTGAACGTGTATGGTGCCATCCCACAGGCTTGGGGTCCAGATGGGGGAAAGGGAAAGCCCTGAATGCAGGCTTTGTCTCTCTGCTTCCTGCTGCCATGGTGTGAGCTGCTGTGCTTTTACCAGGTCCTCCCCACCTTCATGGACTGAAACCTCTAAAATCCTGACTCCAAATAGAAAATTCCTCACCTTTAATGGGTTTTTCCCTAGGTATTGGTCACAGTGACAAAATGTCTAACACACCTTCCCTGAACCCTTACCCTGATCTTGTCTTCTCTTCTCCTGCTTCCATTTCTAAAACGTATTTTATTTATTTACTTGCAAGCAGACAGAGATAGAAGAGACAGACAGAGAGAATGGGTGTGCCTGGACCCCAGCTGCTGCAAAGGAACTCAAGATGGCTTTACATGGGTACTGGGGAATTGAACCCAGGTCTTTAAGTTTTGCAGACAAGAGTCTTAACCACTGGGCCATTTCTCCAGCCCCCAGTCTTTTTTTTTTTTTTTTAATAGGCCTCTTGCTGCTGCAAACAAACTCCTGGCCACTGTGCATATGGTTTTGCGTGAGTACTGTGGAATCAAACCCAGGCCAGCAGGCTTTGGAAGCAAGTGCCTTAACTGCTGGGCTATCTCTCTAGTCCCTGCTTCCAATCTTGTTCCTTTTAGTCTGTCTCTTTCACAGTCCCTAGAGTGATATTCTTAAAAATGCAAACTTGATCTTGCCATTATTTCTTTTTTGTTTGTTTGTTTTTTTGAGGTAGGGGTTTCACTCTAGCCTAGGGTGACCTGGAATTCACTATGTCGTCTTAGGTGGCCTTGATCTCAAGGCGATCCTCCTACCTCTGCCTCCTGAGTGCTGGGATTAAAGGCATGTGCCACCATGCCAGGTTCTTAATTTCTTTTAAGACCTTGAACTATTTTGATTATTTTTCTTCTTTTATGTGCAGGGCTTAGGGAGAGAGCATAGGTGTATGCATATGACATATGACAGGCAAGTGCTGTACCACTGAGCTATAGTGAGACATTGAGTCCATAAGTCACTCGGGCTGGCCTTGAAATTTCTCTGTAGCCCAGCAAGGCTTTGTATTCATGATCCTTCTACCTTGATCTCCCAAATAACTAAAATTACAGGCTTTATCAAGGAAGCTGCCAGGCCTGCTGCCTTGATTGATTTTCACCTCTAGTGCATGGTGATCTGCCCATCTCAATGTGAGTACCTCTAAAAGATCACCGGGAGCCCAGGATCTGGGAGGGTAACAGTGGTTAGTTCAGAGCTCAGGGAGGAAGTGGCACCCGAGATGGGAGAGAGGGCATCCTCTCCAGCATGCAGTTCCCTGCATATTGCCTCCCACTGGGGTACTGAGGGCTCACTCCTGTTGGTGATCCTCTGGGATCCGGTAGAGCAAACCCCTCCGACTCTCGACTCTCCCAGTGAGAGGCGAGGAAAGAAAACTATTTCCTACCTTCCATCCAGTGGGAGGCTGGAAAGCCAGCTTTAGGGAGAATAATGACAGCAGAAGCCCTAATTTGTAGTGTTTTCCAGTTGCCATGATATAAATATTCCCACCGCAGCTGACCTCAGTGGATCAGTGGTTTGACACATGAGCTCGAATGTTTTCTGAATGACATTCTGCCTTTCCAGAGTGAGTAGCACTCCAGAGCAGCCACTCTTCTCCACTTGGAGCTGCCTCCTGACATGGTAACCAGCATGCTTCTGAGCCTGAGGTTCAGTTGTAGGAAGTCCTCACTGATTGGGGGGTGTCTTCTCAGGTGCCTTTTAGGGTAGATGAGGGATATGTTAAGGGTACCACTGGAGCTTCCCCCAAGCTCTCTGCAGGCATTTCTTTCTTCTGCCCAGAATGCCTATCTTTCTTAGTCCCCTTGCTGAGCACCTTCTCCTCCTTCAAGTCTCAGCGACAGCGCCACTACCTCTGGGAAGTTCTCTCTGATTCCCACAAGCTGTCCTTGCTCTCATTCCAGTAGAGAAGCTTCTTGTCACCTTGACTTGGTAATCATTACCTGTTTCTCCCCCACTGGACTGCAAGCTACCCCAGGCCAGGGACACAGTTTATTATTTTGGGCACTGAGGACTCTCAATGAGGTGTCTAACTGAATGCCCAGCATAAACATTGGTACTTGCTAAGTGGTTATCTCTCCCGACCCACCAAGTATGTACCTTCCGGTTTCTCTACCAAGCTCTCAGTCAACAGGTATTTTTCTAGCAAAAGTGTCTTATTCCCATCCATTTCCAAAGAGGACTTAAGGTAGCAAGCAGGTGCTTTCTTTCTCATGAAGGTGTGAGTAGCCGTATTTTTTTGCAGCAGTAATCAGGACGTGTGATGTGACACACAGAACAGAATATTTTAAGTCTTCACCAGTGCGGGCAAATCCAGACAGTGTGGCCCTGTGCAGAGGGAAGAGGGACGAAGAAAGCCAGGGAGGGACCACTGTGTCATAATGTGCCCTCCCTCAGAGTAGACGGGAGTATTTCTGCAATGTGGAGAGAGGCACGCAAAGACAGCTGAAGAAGAGAGAACTTGATTTTGGTGGCACACTAGCTGGAGTGATCCAAGGGAACAGGGACAAATTTGTGGCAGAAGCAAGCAGTCATTAAGACCATATGCTCTATTTCTAATCGATGGCTGTTATAAGTAATTCCCCGACATTTCATTCATTTTTACTGCCTCCCCTTCAGGGCCAGGAAGAAGAGCGTTGTTAGGTGAGGGTATTTAGAAAGAGAGAGGTTAAATGGCTCAGTCCCACAGTGAATCAGACACACAGTCAGTCTCAGATCCAGAATTCTGGCTTAAGCTTCTAGGCCAAGATCCCTTGGGGCACATTTCCTCTCTAATTTGCATAAATCATCAACGTTTTTTCCAAGCTTGTGCTGAGAAAGCCCCTTTTCAAACAGTGGAAACTCCCTTTGCCTTCTGTCGCCTTAGTTTTATTTTATGAACCAAATTCTTTTACTTCAACACGTAGACGTTCTATTTTCCCTTCCATTGAGCCCTTTTCAAAAGAGGTCATGACCTTGGCTTCTAGATGCAATGGAAATGGATGAGCCCAAGTGAATAAAACAGATCATCTGGAGACTATATAAAGTGTAATTTCAACTAATGCTCAAAATACCATGCAGTTGATTATAAATCATGCCTCCTGGCAGGTTATCAGAAAAGTAACACTAAATGCTGCTACTAGGTTTGAACCCTGGTGGGTGGAAGACGTGTCTCTAACGTGCAGATCAGATTCCTGGGCTTTGAGATAAGAAAATGGACATGCCAGGGCCACACACAAGTTCTAAGACATTTCAGTTTTGAAATCTGTAGGAACTCATACCTTACACAGATATCATGTGAAACAGAGCTTCTAATTACCAACATAACTACATCATTACTCACAATCGTTCCACATATTTAAGAAATTCTTGGGCTGGAGAGATGGCTCTGAAGTTAAAGGTGCTTGCTTGCAAAGCCTAACGACATGCAATGGAATTCCCAGTACCCACATAAAGCCAGAGGCCAAAAGCATCAAATGCATCTGGAGTTCATTTGCAGAAGCAAGAAGCCCTGGTGCATTCATATTCTCTCTTACACACACGCACACAAATAAATAAAATAAATAAATAAAACTGCCAAGGCCATCCTGAGACTACATAGTGAATTCCAGGTCAGCTTGGGCTAGGAGGAGACCCTACCTCAAAAAAAAAAAAAAAAAAAAAGTGAAACCAACGAGGGACTTTGGATATAGTTTAGTTGGTAAAGTTCTTGCTTAGCATGCACAAAGCCCTGGAGTCCACCCCAGCACCATATATAAGCAGGTATTAAAATCCAGCCATTCCCGGCATGGTGAAGCATGTCTTGAACTCTAGCACCTTGGGGTGGGGGCAGAGGTAGGAGGATTTCTGTGAGTTCAAGGCCAGCCTGGGACTACTGAGTGGGTTAGATAGAGTGAGACCTTACCTTGCAAAAAACCCAATATTTAAATAAAATATTTAAAAAAAATGGAAACAGCTATGTGCTTGCATGCAAAGCCTGACTGCTTGGGTTCTATTTCCTAGTACCCACGAAAAGTCAGATGCATAACGTGCTGGCCTCAAATATATAGTGATCCAACTGCCTTAGCCTCTCAAGTGCTGAGATTAAAGACAGCTTCCATAATTATAGAAAACAAACCATGAGAATTCCCTCCCCACCCCACTTCCCCCTTGAATCCCCTGTCAAGTCCACCCTCCATCATGTCCCCTCCCCTCTCAATTAGTCTCTATGGCATAATCTTGTCCTCTTGTTAAGAAGGTCTTGTGTAGGTAGTATTAGGCACTGCGAAATCAGGAATGTCAAGGTCATTTTGTGTCTGGAAGATTGCATTGTAAGCAGTCCTACCCTTCCTTTGGCTCTTGCATTCTTTCTGCAATGTAGGGACTTTTGAAAGATGGTAAAATGAATAAGGTTTTTCTTTTTAATATTTTATTTATTTTCAAGAGTGCACGCACACACACACAACACACACACACACACACACAGAGAGAGAGAGAGAGAGAGAGAGAGAGAGAGAGAGAGAGAGAGAGAGAGAGAGAGAGAATGGGCGCTCTAGCTGCTGCAAAAGAATTCCAGATGCATGTGCTACTTTGTGTATCTGGCTTTATGTGGGTACTGAGGAATCAAACCCAAGTGGTTAGGGCTTTGCAGGCATGTGCCTTAACTGCTGAGCCATCTCTCCAGCCCGTGAATGAGGTTTTGAGGGTAACCTCACTGGTGTTATTCTAAGAGGAGAACACACAAAGACACTATGGGATTCTGTGCCCAGAGGAAAGCCTATCTGAGAACCCAGCTAGAATATGGTCATCGGCAAGCTAAGGAGAGAAGCTTTGGGAGGAATCAAACTCTGCTGATGACATTATCTTCCAGCCCCTAGAACTGGGGGAAAGCAATTGTGTACCATGTGAGCCTCCTCATAGGGGGTGTTTTGTTTTAGCAGCCCAGAAGACCTGAAAATCCTTTGGATCAGGGCTGTGTCCACTTCCCCTGACAGCACGAAGTGCATTACTTTGTATACATATGTATGTGTATTTGCTGAATAAATGTGTGAAATCCTCTCTAAGTTTCAAAATCCACAATTAGGTAACCAGCCAGAATTCCTGGTTTCAAATACGAGAGACCCACCTAAATGTGTCCATACCCACTTACCAAGGAAATTGGTTGTGTTCTTCCAAAGACCAGAGCTACCAAGAGACTATTTTCTCTCCCAGTCCAAGCATTTATCTTCCAGTGAGTTTGACACTCCTCCCACGGAGGGGTGGAGTCCATGCTCCTTGGCCTTGACTTCATTGGAAGGTGACTGCAGTGGAAGTGACACCCTGGAATTTGCAGAAAGCAGTCATAAGGGCAGATACAGCTTCGGTTTTCTTTCCTGGAAGTCGGTGCCTTTGGAGTAGCAGATGCAATGTCTGAAGCTGCCCCATTGTGAGGACTCCCAGGACACTGGGAGAGGCTACATGCACGCCGTGCTCTCTCCCCAAGTTCTTCAGTGATTACAGCTCCTAGTCTTGCCATTCCTCCAGGCCAGTCCTCTGGTTGAAGTCCCAGAGACAGAGGAGCAGAGATGAGGGCTCCCTTTGTGACTGGTCAAGGACTCAGTCCACACAACCTGTGAGCCCTAGAAAACAGGTGCTTCATGCTGTTAAGCTTTGACATAACTTGTTCCATGGCAACAGCAAGTGGAATAAAGGAGCCAGGATATCCTTATAGCTACCACTCTACTTCCTCTTTAGAGCATTCTGGAAACGGGCAGGTGGTTCTTCTGACACCATTATGCTTTTTGTTCCCTCAATAAAGTTACCTTTTTTTCTGTTTTGTTTTTCAAGGCAGGGTCTCGCTCTAGCACAGGCTGACCTGGAATTCACTATGTAGTCTCAGGCTGGCCTTGAACTCAAGGTGATCCTCCTACCTCTGCCTCCCCAGTTAAAGTTAAAGTTTTGTGCCAGCATGCTTGGCATACCTACTTTTTGTAAAGAAAAAAGTACAGAAAATTGGGCTGAAGAGATGGCATAGCAGTTAAGGTGTTTGACTGCAATGCAGAAGGACCCGAGTTTGATTCCCCAGTGCCCATATAAAGCCAGATGCACAAGAGGGCGCATGTGCCTGAAGTTAATTCCCAGTGGTGGGAGGCCCTGTCATGCCCATTCTCTCTCTCTCTCTCTCTCTCTCTCTCTCTCTGCCCCTTTCTCTCTCTCAAATAAAAATTTTTTAAAAAGTACAAAAATTATGGAAAAGGTCTTCAACTGGCTGGATTTAAGTCATATGCCTCTGTCTAGGAGGAGGAAGTCAGTGGCTCCAACTTATGTTCTCTGTGAGTTTCTGATGGAACACTGGAAGGATGCCATTACTGTGGGCCCCATCAGAGCCTCAGGCTTGGACTTATTCCCCCACAGGTGGTTCAAGTGGTATCAGAAGAAGGGGTATGGTAATGCGTTCTTGGAGAAGAAAATAATAGCAACATCCCATTTCTTTTTTATTCTATTTAGTAATACTTCTGTTTGCTTATTTGGAAAGTTAAAATAGTGTCCTAGTCAGGTATGGTGGTATAGGCTTGTAATCCAAGCACTCAGAAGGCTGAGGCCAATTGGGACTACATAATGAGAGCCTTTAAAAAATATAGTGTTCTTTTTCTTTTTAAAAAATAAAAATAAAAACAATAATTTTAAAAATTCATTTATTTGCAAGGAGAGAGCGAGAGCGAGAGCGAGAGAGCGAGAGAGCGAGAGAGCGAGCGAGCGAGCGAGAGAGAGAGAGAGAGAGAGAGAGAGAGAGAGAGAGAGAATGGGCACACCAGGACCTCTGACCCCTGCAAACAGACTCTAGATTCATGTACCGCTTTGTGCGTCTGGCTTTACATGAGTACTGGGGAACAATTTTTACAGGAAAACTAAAAGAAAAAAAACAGTTAAAAACTACCTTGGGTTGGTTATCAATTTGGAAGTAGGGACTTCATAGTCATACTGAGGTGTCTACATTGCTGTGGACATTATTTTCAACATGGCCACCACCTTCTCTAGTCTAGTGAAATTGTAAACATATACACCTATCACATATGATGTGTTGACATAAATATTAAGTGTGTTTTTTATATATTCTAAAAATAGCTCAATTTTCCTTTCTTGAAATCTGGTAATAATTTTGCAACCTAGTAATATTTCTAGGGAAAGTATTCTTTTTAAAAATATTTTATCCATTTGTTCATTTGCAAGAAGAGAGAGAAAGGAGAGAGAGAGAGAGAGAGAGAGAGAATGGGTGCACCAGGGTCTCTAGCTGCTGCAAATGAACTCCAGATGCATGCACCATTCTGTGCATCTGGCTCTACATGGGTACTTGGGAATTGAACCCGGGTAGTTAGGCTTTTCAGGCTCAGTCTTAGCCACTGAGCAATCTCTCCAGCCAATAGGGGCAATATTCTTTATCAGGGATTGGCAAACATTTTCTGTGAAGGGTCAGAGAGAATATATATTTTAGGCTTTGGAGGCCATACAGTTTCTGTTGTAACTGCTTAACTTTTCCTTTGCTAGAAAAAATAGCAGCCACAGATAATATAGAAAAGAATGTGTGTGGCTCTGTGCCAATAAAACTTTATTTACAGAAACAAGCAGCTGTCCATGTTTGGTGCCCAGAATATAGTTTGTTATGGAATCTATAGCAGCATTTTCCAATAGGAACATCATGCCAGCTACATATGTAGCCTCAGGAAGAAGAAACATCTCTGGAGCACGAATTCCTTGCATTCAGTTGAACCCAGTCCCCCAGTGTAGGAGAAAGCATTCAAGCTGATGCAGTGAACTGAGGCAGGAAGTCACCTGGAGCTATCTCAGAAGGCAGAAAGCTGATGTGGGAGGCATTAGGACAATGGAGATTCCAGAGTGTTGTTGGATCCTGACAGTTCTTTGGATGCTGAATAGTTTTAAAAATATTTCTTCATCTGATGAGAGAGAGAGAGAGATAGATAGATAGATAGATAGATAGATAGATAGATAGATAGATGAGAGAGAGAGAATAGGCATGCCAGAGGTTCTTGCTATTGCAAACTTCAGATGCATGACTCTTTGTGCATCTGGCTTTATGTGGGTAATGGAGACTCAAACCCAGGCCTCAGGCTTTGCAAGCAAGTGTCTTTACCCTCTGAGCCATCTCTCCAGCCCTGGATCCTGAATACTTTTACTATGAGCCTTGCGATTGGCATAAAAGCAAAGATTCTCACTGAAAGTGCTTCTTGGCCTGGGGGGTGTGGCACAGTGCTCACATAGTATGTGCCAGGCCCGAAGTTCATTTCCAACACCACAAAACAAGGGGTGGAGGGAGGGGATCTCAGGAGCCAACTTCTTGTCCTTGGCTGCCATAGATGTGTAATGGGTCTGTCTTGGGTTCTCCTGGAAGCAAGGGGGCTATCAGAAGCTAAATAATAGCCAGGTGTGGTTATTATTATATTAGCATGCCTATTATTAAAATAGCACACCTTTAATCCCAGCACCTGGGAGGCTGAGGTAGGAGGATCACCATGAGTTCGAGGCCAGCCTGGAAATACAGAGTGAATTCCAGGTCAGCCTGGGCTACATGCAGTGAGACCCCAGTTTGAAAAACAAAACAAAACAAAACAAAACCCTAAAAAGCAAACAAATAAAAAAAGATAAGTAATAATGCCAAGCACCATGATCATGACCATGTTAATATTTCTCAAGGATTTTGGTCATCACGAAACCCCTTGTACCTCATCAAAAAAGGACTTTCGTTTTGGCCTTTTGTGTTTTCATGAATCTCCATAATTCTCTCCACTCCTCTTCCTGGTAGTTTATAGCATTGAAAAAACAACCATCACAGCAACACATTGCCTTTTCTTCTTGCCTTTCCAGAAAGAAACCTAAGTACTAGTATTATTTTCTACTTTTAATCATTGCTTGACAGAGATGGAAAGTTAAGTCATGTAATTGCTTTTGTGTTTTGTAGTTCTTTTCACTATGTTGGAAAAAACAAATAGCTCAGCGGATAAAATGTGGGTTTATACCAAACCCCAAACATCACGAGCCTTAATGGCAACCATGTTTTATTCCTGAGATGATGCACCTCATTTGTTGGAGGAGAGGAAATACAGCATTGCTCAACTTGCACGTGGATTTAGCCAGTGAGTTCCAGAAATGTTTGTTTCAGGTATCTAAAAGTGAAGGAAAAAAAAAAAAGGTCTGGTAAAAAACATTAGCTCTGGACTATAAAAACTATGGAGTCACCAAACATGTGTTTCAGGGTTGGAAGACTGGAGAAATCTGCAGGCACATCTGCTCCACCCTACCACCTTTTACCTGGTTGTCTATAAAGCCACTAGGTCAGCATGTGACTTTCTGAGCAGCTGCAGAGGAGAGGCTATAAAACAGGAGGGGTGACAACAGCAAGAGCCCCAGCCCTCTGCCCCTTGTCTGTGCTTGCAGGCTGAACAGACCTCTGGGTCCCTGTCCCTGCCCCTGGAGTGGCCACTGGGAACACTGGAGGATGGGGCCTCTGTGAGGATTGGGACTTGGGTCCTTCTTCTATTGCCAGAGGCCTCAGGTGGCTTAGGGGCGGTAGAAGAGTGAACATAGAGACACACTCATGTTTTCTGGTCCATGGCTTTCAAGCAGTAAGTTATGGTTTCTTGCCATAGCTCTGGTGGGCACAGATGTAGCCTGGTATGCCAGTTTAATATTCACACAGGGGCTGGAGTTAGAGCTGGATTTGGAATCATCCCAACCCCAAGAATTTTTGGTTGGTCACAAGATGGCATGCAAAGATCAACATCCTTTCTTTTCCTGATACTAAAATGACCTTGGCCATTGAGCCCTATTTACACTGATGAAGAAAAGGCAAGTGGACTGGGGCTACCTAGTTCAAGCACTGCCAGTGTTACAATAATCTCTCCCTTCCCATACTCATCTACGCCTTCGCCCCAAGATAATCAAGAGCTGAATGACCTCTGTTCCCAGCTTGAGGATGGGACCCACATGACTGCCAGTACTGGCTGACACTGGCTTATCCACTCATTAGTCTCCGGTTTCATACTCTACCTCTCCAAAGTTAAGTAGCCTGGCCGAAAATGATCACAGTGTTCATTTTCCACCCCCCTCCAAAGTTGGTGATTTGTACGGAGATTAACAGGGAAGCCATCTGTCATGGTTTGATCCAGGTGTCCCCCACAAACAAATGAATAGTTCTGGGTAATCAATCCTCAGCTGATGGCAGTTTGGATTTTACAACCTCGATGGAGCTGTGTTGTTGGGGGCGGGCTTGTGGGGATTATAAACCAGTTTCCCCTTGCCAGTATTTGGCACATCTCCCTGCGCTGTTTACAGTGCTGTGGCAGAGGTGATGTCCACCTGTCTGCTCATGGCATCATCTTCTCTGCCAGGATGGAGTCTCCCCTCGAGTCCGTAAGCCAAATAAACCCATTCCTCCACAAGCCACTTTTGTTTGGGTTCTTTCTGCGCATCAGCTAGAAAGCTGACCACAACACCATCTCTGCTCCACTTGGTGTGGATGATGCTGTCATTGTGACCTCATCTAGGGCTGTCAGCTAGAACTCATGGTCTCTGCTGGTGTCCTGGGCATAGCAGGGCAACTGGGTTCATAGCAGGGCAAGCAAGGGTAGGGAGGAGTGAGCCCATTTACCTTTATTTTCTTTCTTTCTTTCTTTCTTTCTTTCTTTCTTTCTTTCTTTCTTTCTTTCTTTCTTTCTTTCTTTCGATCTATCTATCTATCTATCTATCTATCTATCTATCTGTTATCATCTATCTATCATCTATCATCTATATATCATGTATTTGTCATCTATCTATCTATCAATCATCTATCTATCTATCTATCTATCTATCTATCTATCTATCTATCTATCTATCATCTATCTATCTATCTATCTATCTATCATCTATCTATCTATCTATCATCTGTCTGTCTGTCTATCTATCTAAGAGAATGGATGTGCCAAGGCCTCTTGCCACTGCAAATGAACTCCACAGGCATGGATCATTTTGTGCATCTCAGTTTATGTGTGTTATTGGGGAATGTAACATGGAAGACAGGCTTTGTAAGCAAGCCCCTTTAACAGCTTGGCCAAACTTGCCTTTCTTGACCAGAAAGCAAGTGGTGTTACTGTCATCACAGTGCTTACTGAGGTGCTCACAATGAACTGCCTTTTTTTTTTCTGAGATGGAGTCTCACTCTGTAGCCCAGCCCATGCCTGTGTTGGAGCTGACCTCAAATTCCAGGCAATCCTCCTGCCTCAGCCTCAGCCTCCCAAATGACAGGATTACAGGCATGAGCTACCATTCCCTACCTAGCTGTCTGTCCAATTTTTTTTATATTTTATTAATTTGCAGAGAGAGAGAGAGAGAGAGAGAGAGAGAGAGAGAGAGAGAGAGAGAGAGAGAGAGAGAGAGAAGATTGGACATGCCAGGGACTCTAGTAGCTGCAAACAAACTCCAGATGCATGTGCCACTTTGTGCATCTGGCTTTACATGGGTACTGGGGAACCAAACCTGGGTCGTTAGGCCACCTCTCCAGCTAAGGCCTGTCCAATTTTATGAGGAAAAAGAAGTAGAATGAATCTCTCAATGAATGAAGGTTCTGGAAGAATAGATGGAATCACCAACAGTATTGAAGCCACTTGCTGAACACAATTGTCTACCTCTTGCCTTTACATAGTTATTATCAGCCTTCTCAGATCTGCCATCTTTCATCCATTCCATTTGCTCTGGTCCCCTCCCCGCTTCCTAGAGACTGGTCTCACAGCCATCTTTGTGCCATCTAGTAGCTGGGAGATGTGTTTACAACTTCATTTCTTTCTCTGGGATTGAGAATGCAGGGAGGCTGTTCTTAGCCTGGTTGGCCCCAGGGTCTCTGTGACTATGGCTGCTCTGAAGTTTTGGCTCTATGATGGATGTGAGGTGGCCTACCAGTGAAGTTCCAACCACCCCTCTCCACTCTGCTGGAACTCCAGATTTGGGTCCCTGTTCTGGCCAGCAGCGAGGGAACAATAACAATGAAGGGTAGGTGGGCTGTTCTTATGAAGAACGTGAAAATCATACACACCTCTGGTTCATTTCTGTCTATCTATCTATCTATCTATCTATCTATCTATCTATCTATCTGCAAACAGAGAGAGAGAGAGAGATAAAAGAGAGACAGACAGAGAGAATGGGCACACCAGGGCCTCTAGCCACTGCAAAAGAACTCCAGATGCATTGGCCACTTTGTGCATCTGGCTCCACGTGAGCACTAGGGAATCGAACTTGTGGTTTTGCAGGCAAGTGCCTTAACCACTGGGCAATCTCTCCAGCTCCATGTTGTTTTATTTTTTAAGGTTCTGGGGAGGGAACCCTGGGCTCCATGCATGCTAAGCACATGTTCTACTACTGAGCTGCAGCCTCAGATAAACACCTTATGTGTTAAAACTCTGTCATTTGGCCACATCTAACATGCCCACTGAAAATAGGAAGCTATTAAACAAGAAGAAACTAGGCACAGAGGTGCACACCTGTAATCCCAGTGCTCAAGAGACTTTGGCAGGAGGATTGCCATAAATTTGAAATCAGCCTGGGCTACATTGTGGCCCTCAGGAAAGCCTAGGTTACAGGAAAACAAAACAAAAGAACCTTGTATTTGGCCAGGATGCTGTTCACTGAGTTCTTCTGACAATGCTCAGGGCTCCATGGTTAGTAAAGGACACCTTCCAGATTTCCTAGTCATGGTTTGTGTGTGCATAAATCAGCAAACACTTGAATAGAGTTCTCCTTTTCCAGAATTGCTGAGGCTTCTCCCAAGGAGGATGGTTGAGGGCCTGCAGTTATGACCTCCAGGCTGTGAGCAGGACAGGAGGTACAACCCTTCTTCGAGGACCACAGGAAGCCTCAAGGGACACACACACACACACACACACACACACACACACACACACACACACACACACATCTTGGAACTGAGACCTCCTTCGCTCACTTTAAAGCCTCAGCTTCCTTCATTCTCATTTTTATTTTTCAATTCAGGCTCCCAAAGAGAGCTGAAGGAAACTGAGAAGACCTGACTGACATTTGGGGGACCATTCCCCAATTCCCCTGTAACTGATGCTCACCTTGTCCTGCATGGGCTTAGATTTCAAACCTATGAAAACAAGGCTTTTGGATCCTCTTGTTTATGGGATCAAAGGCAGAGCAAGCAAGCCTCTTGCATGCTAGGCAAGTTCCCCGCCACTCAACTACATCCCAGTCATTTTATTTATTTAGTTATCTATTATTTTTTTTTCAAGGTAGGATCTCGCTGTAGCTCAGGCTGACCTGGAACTCACTCTGTAGTTTCAGGCTGGCCTTGAAGTCACGGCAATCCTTCTATCTCTGCCTCCCGAGGGCTGGGATTAAAGGCGTGTGACATCATGCCTGGCTTCTCACTTTATTTTTTTAATTTTGAGACAGGGTTATACTTAGTTGCTTTTGTAGTCACCACTGGGACAAACCTCCAAACCAGGCACAGTTATGGAAGGAAGGGATTTATTGAAGTTGCAGATCTAGGGGAAGTTCTATAATGAGGAAAGAGTTTGCCACCCCCACCACCACACCTTTTCTGAAGTGTCTCTTATGCGTTGTGGTGTTCACCACTGGGTTTTGCCAGGCTGACTGGTCTAGGAGCTTCCAGACAATTCTTGCTCTTCTCACTCTGGGTGCGCACTAGGATTACAGACAATAGTGCTACAGTATCAGGTTTTACATGGGTCCTGGGAATCTGAACTCAGGTCCATCCTCAGCCTTTTAGCCACCTTTGCGTGTTCAGGTGTGCAGTGTGATGTATGCACATGTGTGTGCAGATGTGGGCCCCATGCATATGCACACCAGGGCCACATCCCTCATCTGTGCATTTCCTTGAGATGGGATCTCTCCCTCAACCTGCAGTGCAGTCTGTCAATGAGGCCAGTGAGCCCAATGCCCAGCCCAGGCCTGTGTGGCTAGGCTGTTTTTTTGTTTTTCAAGGTAGGGTGTGGCTCTTGTTCACACTGACCTGGAATTCACTATGTAGTCTCAGGATGGCCTGGAACCTCAGCCTCCCCGAGTGCTGGGATTAAAGGTGTGCCACCACACCTTGGCCACACCCAGATTTTTGTGTGGGTTCTGAAGAGGCGAATGTTGCACTCTCTGGCCTGAGAGAAACTTCATGCTTAAGCAGCAAACACTAAAAAATATTTTATTTATTTGCAAGCAGAAAGAGAGAGAAAGAATGGGTGTGCCAGGGCTTCCAGCCACTGCAAATGGACTCCAGATGCATGCACCACTTTGTGCATCTGGCTTTACGTGGGTACTGGGGAATCGAACTTGGGTCATTAGGTTTTGTAGACAAGTACCTTAACTGCTGAGCCATCTCTCAAGTCCAGCGAGGACTCTCAATGGCTGAGCATCTCTTGAGCCCCAGTAATCCTTCTGACTGCACAACTGTTAACTAGTGCTTCTTGAGAGTTTTGTTAGGGTTGGTACCCAGGAAACAGAAGGCCTGCCCTGTTTCAGAACAGGACACAGCCCTGCTGGGGATCATCAGTGAATTGTCTAGGAAAGCCTATGATTAGAGACAATGATGAAGGAAGTTAGATGTTCTGAGTTCACCTGTTCATGCTTTGTGCAGCCTAGGTTTCCTGACAAGTCCTTAGTGCATTCAAGGTGCATGCTAGGCTCTGGAGACTGCCTGAAACAGGAAGTGAAGTACAGGTCATCTGGACATTAAAGTCATTATACTTATTCCAGCCCAGCACTGCTCTAGGCAAGGGCATGTGACTGGATAGCAGGCAAGGGGTGAATTACAAGAGCCCAGAGAGGAAGGATCTAAGTTGAATCTACAACAGTGGTGAAATCCTGTGGCTATGGGAGGGGTTGTTGGGCACTGCCTGTTGGCTCTGCTACTGAGGGCACGGAGAGCACAGGGTTAAGGATGTGTGAGGTGAAACCCCGGTAATTCGGTAGGCATTTCCCATCTCCACCTACCCTGATTCCCACCCCCATGGGCTGGCACAGGAACCAGCATTTCCATCTCAGCATGACTGGGTTTGAGTATCAGCAAAACTTCCCTGTGCCCATCCCCACGGACCTGACCGTGGCTAGCATCACGTATTTCCCACCACTCATGGCCCCAAATGAAGTGTTCTCAGGTTGTCCCCACCCCACCTTTCCCACCCACCTATCGCAGTGCAGGCTGCCAACTCCCCACCCCCATCAACCAATCTCCTTTTCCCTTCCCCATTCCCCATGCCCGGGATCCCCTTTTTCCTATAAAGTGTAAGTCCCTCAATTGAATAAAGAACCACGTGGATATACAATACGCATCTGCTCGCCTCTGTGTCCCACCGGATCCCCCTGCGCCATCCCCCCAGCTCTGTGGGCCCCAGCCCTGAGACAGCGGAGAGCGGACAGCTTGGCTCCCGGCTCCCGCCGCTTCTCTGTTTTCCCTCCGCCAATGGCCCACGGTGCCTCCGGAGGAGAAAACGACATCCTGGCGCCCAACGTGGGGCTCCCACAGACTGAAGAAACAAAATTTACCTCTGCAGAACACGTAAGTCTCCCTCCTAAGGGAAAATAGGGGATCGCGACGCCAAACTCTCATAGTCTTTGTCTGGAATCAAATTGGCCACGCAATGACCCAATAAAAGCCTTTACTGGCGCTTGAAAGTTGCCTAGCAATCTCAGCGCTTCTACAACTTTTGCTATCATGGGAAATTTCACATCCAAAAAACAAACCTCTCCAGCCAAGGCGTTGCAGGCGCTCCTAAAATTACAAGGATTTAAGCTGTCCAAGAAAAAAATCTACTTCTTTCTGGAGGAAGCCCTTAGTATTGTGCCTTGGGTAAATCCTGATAGCCCCTATGACTCACAATTGTGGTGCCAAATAGAATACCTAGCTAGAAACAAAAAGACTTCCCCTTCCTTTCTCCCAATTTTAGCAGCAATAAAACAATGTTTAAATCAACCTGAAATAAGATCTGACCCTAAAATACAAAAGTATGCCAGTTCTAATAAAAAGCCCCCCCCCCAGAGGATCACTCAAGGACAGATATACAGTCTCTAAAAAATGCCATAGAAGAATTAAAACAGATAATCATATGTGCCGTTGCGCAACAAGTTCAGCGTTTCCCAGCCGAGCTAAGCCCCAAGCCGCCTCAGCCACAGCCTGACACGCCCACAAGTCTTAACAAAGAAAGAGCTATTAACCCCTCTATGCCCAAACCTATCTACCCAGCTTTGCCTCCGCCTTCATCGGCAGTACCAAAGAGACCCATTCTGTTCCAGCCACAGAGCCTTAAAGACACGCCACCCAGCCTTTTAGACAGAAGCGCTAATAACTCTCCCATGCCCAAATCTATGCCTATGGTGCCGGAGAAACCTAAAATCAAACTCTCACACTCGCTCGCTCTCCCACGCCAGCTCCCTGCCTCGCACTCGGTGCCCTCCCCCGCCCTCCCTGAGGCGCTGGCAGGACACGCACACACCGGGAGCAAAAGCCGCACCCTCGCTCCCGGCACCCTGCCTCGCCAGGCTCTAGCCCTTGCCGCTGGAGCCCCTGGCCTCGCCTCAGCCCTCTTGGGCTGTGGCGTCTCAGCAGCTTCGCTCGGTCAAGCATCCTCCAGCCAGGGCACACAGGCGAACAGCTGAAAAACCCTCAGGCCATACATTCGGTTCAGCCCAACCCAGACAGCCAGGGACAATAGCACCCCGAGCCTGGGCTCCACGCAGCCTACGCCTCAGGCTCCCTCTGAGCCTCAGGGGCCCCCTGCTATTCACCTTCAAAAACTCCCAGGGTAAACACTGGCTGTTACCAAGGGAGCATCTTCAGTTCTATAAAATAATAGAGACCAAACCCCCAAAATTTACTTTCAAAAACTCCCTAACAAATCCCCTCAATATAAAAAACTATATGCTCTCCATATGGCCTTTCAGGAAAAAAAAATAGCCCTTTTAACCTCTTCTCCAATAGCATTTATGCTTTCAGTCTGGCCCCCACGTTCTGAGGGGGGATGACTCTTTCACTATACAGCCCTGGACGTTTCCAGGGTCCAGCCTCCCCAAGGCAAATCTTTTCATTTACTGCTTATTTACAAAAACGAAGGGGGGATACACCCCCCAGAGAATGCTCTACTTATAAATCTATCAAAGACCAGGTTGTCCAGTGGTTTTGCTCATTCTCAGAAAATTGGTCTAACTCTATAAGATTCCAACTACAAATTTTTACTAATTTCTACTCGAACTTGTTTCAACAGCCTTACTAAACAAAAAAAAATTTGCCTCCTTAAAAGTTAATTCTCTCAACAGCCTTACTAAATTCAGTTTTCTTCTTCCTCACAGCTGCCCGAGGTGAACTATTAATAAATGCCAACTGCTTCATTCATTCAGGTCAAGTTTCACTCCTCAGCCTTGCCTTCTCTCTGCGGATCTCCACCAAATGCCTCAAACTACTACTTTTGCAATTTTCTCCCAGTCCCTTGCTAAATTTTTTCTCAATAACAAACTATTTTTCCACCCAGGCTCTTCAAACTGCTGCCCTTTAGCCAAGGATGGGCATCTCCTTTGTTTTAATTCCAGGCCCACTGACGACAGGTGCCTCTCCAACGTTTCTCTCACAGCAACCACCTGCATCACATCAGGACCACAGCGTTGCTATGGCACAAAGGACATTCCAATCCTGTGAATTCCTTCAGCCCCTGTTTACCACTGTCTAGTTATGATTATTCCAATAGATATAAGCAGCTTTCCAGCTCAGCCTGAGCCTTCAGAGAATCTTCATCCTTCCTGGTCGGTGTTTCCTGATACAACTCTCCTGCAAAGCCTCGCGAGTTCCAGGAGCTGCACGCTGCACTCATCCGGTCCCACCGCTGCCCAGGAGACCTCACCCAGGCCCAGCTTGGATCACTCCAGAGACGACTTCTTGCTGACTCCAATAAAATTATACCTCATCACTGCTAAATATGGGACATGGACTTCGGGGGGAATATTATTTTTCATGCCAATAAGTGTTATATGTTCTTTATGCCCCCACCCATTGGTTCCCTATTCCTTTGACCTGCCTGCCTCTCCCCACTCCTCTAACTCCCTGTTTACTATAGGGACCCCTTTGCCCATAGTCAGCCCCCTACATGCTTATGCCACTGATCCATATTTAAAACAGTTGGGGGAAATGTTGGCCACTGCCTGTTGGCTCTGCTACTGAGGGCACGGAGAGCACAGGATTAAGGATGTGTGAGGTGAAACCCCGGTAATTTGGTAGGCATTTCCCAGCTCCACGTACCCTGACTCCCACCCCCATGGGCTGGCCACAGGAACCAGCATTTCCATCTCAGCATGACTAGCATTGGGTATCAGCAAAACTTCCATGTACCCATCCCCACGGACCTGACCGTGGCTAGCATCACGTATTTCCTGCCACTCATGGCCCCCAAATGAGGTGTTCTCAGGTTGTCCCCACCCACCTGTCCCACCCA
>PVHP010030074.1:0-20000 GCA_004024765.1 Zapus hudsonius
CCATTGGCTTTGGCAATGACTTCTTGGAACACTACCAAATGCATAGGCAATAAAGCAAAAATAGACAAGTGGGATATCTTCAAGCAAAACCAAGAAAATAATCAAGAATACCAAAATGCAACATACAGAATGGGAGGAAAACATGTACAATCTGATAGCGTGGTAATATTCAAGATGTAAAATACACTTCTAATTTTCAGTATCCAGCAATTTATAAAAAGACATTGCTTTTTAAATTAGTCAAATGAAATTAGCAGAAATTTCTCAAAAGTATTATTTTTAAATGTCCATAGGTCCATAAAAAGTGTGTTAAATGTTATTACTCTTCAGAGAAATGCAAATAAATATCACAATAAGATATAACTTCATACTTTTAAAATGACTATTATCAAAAAAGGCAAAAAAAAATAGCAAACTGTTAGTGATAGGACTATGGCTCATCCAGGCAGAGTGCCTGCTGTGCAAGCATGAGGACCTCACCTCTATCCTCAGGACCCCCATGAAAAGTTGTCATGGAAACACACACCAGTAACCCCAGTGCTGAGCAGAACAGAGGCAGAATGATTGCTGGGCTCCCAGGTGAACTATTATAATTGGGGGATAAAAAATGTTATGATTTCAGTAACTGTCCCTTTCTCAGCAAAGTAGTTTGCAAGAACAATTGAGGAAGACACCCATTGTCTTCCTGTGGCCTCTGAAGACACATATAACAGGGCTCATATACCTGTGCATGCACAAACACATACATATATACATATGCACTTACATACATACACGCATACATACATACACACAAACACATACATATATACATACACACTTACATACATACACACATACATACATACACACAAACACATACATAGACACATACATACATACATACATACATACACACATACACACATACACACATACATACACAAACACATACACACAAATACATACATACATGCATACATACATGCATGCATAATACATGCATATATACATACCCACACATGCATATGTACATACATACATAATACATACACACATACATACACACATATGCATACATACATACATAACACATACACACATACATACATGCATAATACATACACACATACCCACATATGCATATGTACATACATAATACACACATATATACATACACACATGCATAATACATACATTCATAATACATACATACATATATGTCAACACAGAGATATGTATATACACACAAAAAAAAATAAGATAGGAAGTCTTGGCAAGGACACAAGAATTTGAAATAGTTGTGCTGTGTGTGAGAATATAAACTGGTGCTATTACTATGGAAAACAGAATAAAATTCTTTTTAAAAGTCAAAAATAAAATGATCAGATCATCTAGTAACCCATTTCCAAGTATGTATGTAATAGAAATAAATTCAAGACATTTGTACTGTCATGCACATTATATTATTCACAATAACTAGGAAATGCAAGCAAACCAAATGCTCACTGGCAAATGAATGAAGAAAATGGGGCACCGATAGTGGGTGGAGAAAGCTTAAGTAGATTGACTCTGGCTCATCAATCTCAGGACTAGAATAGGGTTGCCTTCACCCCCCACCACAGTGAGCTTTTGGTCAGGGAGACCCAAGTGGTCCCCAATGCAATCCTGGCCATTGCCAAAGTTAAAAGGGAAGACTATTGTAGAAGACACAAGAGGATACTATCCCAGGACACTGAGAGACCTTGTCTGTAGGAACTGGAAGACCCTCATGGCACAGTTTCTGGAGGACAAGGAACACCAACAGCATGAATAAGCAGGGATCCTGCAAGCTATGAAAACTGCAGCTGGGCCAATGTACATACCTGTGCAATAGTAGCACACAGCCCATGGGGGTCACCAACTACCCTCTGACTGGATGTGATACCCACTCAGTGGGAGAGAACTCATGCCTGGTACTGGGAACCAAGTCAGAATCCCATTACCTGGAAACTGATAGAACCCCAAAAGAATCTTCAGTTCTCTCTGGAAAAGTAGAGGGGACTTATACAGCAAAAAGTCTCTAAAATCACTATGTGTATCCACAAAATCAAAGCTGATCTCTCTTGATTGAAGGAGAATTTGTTTTATTTTGCAGACAACAGAGAATAATGGGGAGATCCAAGATCCACCAATATGACAAGTAAAGCTACCCTACTGCCTACCAAGAGATGTGCCACCTATAGCATACCTGCTAGGGCCCAAGAGAAAACTGCAGAGGAAACAGCAACACGAGTAACGTCCTCACTATTAGCTTGACAACCTGCTCCAGGAAACAGTGACAGACATAGTTGTTAACCAAAACATATAAGAGAAGAAACCCAGAAGCTACAGAAAACTCAACTTTAAATCAGACTGTCAGCAGACCTGCCAAGGATCAGGGAACATAGTGGAAGAGGGAAGAGGAAGATTGTAAGAGCCAATGAAGTAGAGAAATTTCCTAAAGCACAGTCCCCCACCCCAATAGAGATTGACCAGGGTCTTGATTACTCCACACTGAATACCAGTAACCCCTCTAAAGAGAATGCTCAGAGAAAGTGGGTATGGAGGAGAAGGTATATAAGACTATAACCTTTGTAAATTAATCAATCAATTCAAAATGGACATATATATATATATACCATTTTCAACCTTAAGAAAGAAGGAAATCCTGCCCATGAGTGAAACTGGAAGACACTGTGCTAAATGAAATAAACCAGACACACAAAGATAATTAATACAATGTTGCAGGCACACTAAGCACCAAGTAGTAAGACTCTTAGAAGCAGAGAAGAGAATAGTAGTTTCCATCATGCGTGAGAGAGGGAAGCAATAGTGAGGTTCTTAATTTTTTAAGCATATTTTGGTTCAGCATAAATGTTCATTGTTTTGATAGGTAACTGGAGGGACTTAAGAATGGAATGAAAGTAATACCCTTCCTAAGTATGGTTGATTACAAAACTCAGCTACAAACTTCTCATCTCTCCACACATGTGTCTTAGCAGTGTGGTATTGCATAGCCTATAAGGAAGTGCAATCATGTTCCTTACACTATGAAATGTTGAACTCCCGTGTACATAGACTGGTCATCATATTTTTGGACCAATATTCTATGTATTATTCAGTTTCTAAAAATGACCTCCAAAATGTTTGAAGCTTCCCCTTCATATTCTTTTAAAATATAACTGCTATGTTAGGAAGTCTGAGCTAAACACTAGTGGGTTTCACAAAAAAAAGAAAAAAACACCCTTCCTAAAATCTATTATTTTTACTTGTAAAGGCAGCTGTCACAGCTAATTATTATAACTCACTATTATATTAATAACATATTAGTATAACAATAGTGTATTTGCATATTAGTATAATAATATATGGTTATATTATAATTAACTATTATAACTCACTGTCCCTTACAAAAAATGCATGCATCACATAAACATCCAATTGTCTTTTCCCAATTAGCAATCCTAAACCCTTTAAATTCCTCAAAATTAAGTAATATAGTTCTCCTGGTTACCTATTCTTTTTTCTCTATTTTTTCTGAATATATGATTATTATAAGTTCTGAGATATAACTTGGGATAATGCTATTATCAATTCTCAGTTATTCACTCATTAACCAGAAATGTCCCAATTCATGAAATTCTTAGTAAAAATCTTCAAATATCTTAGCAACTGCATTTAAGTATCAAAGACTGCTCATAGAAATATAGAGCAGGAAAATTTTATCTATGAGGAACAGTATAGGAAAAATTATAATTAAAGCAACATATAAAACAATAGCTTTAAGATAAAAATACTTTTTGCCACTGTCTGTCTGTGGCTTATTTGGGGAGTTGCAGCATGCATCAACTCCCCATTCGCCCATGGAGCTGGGTGAACAGAGTCTTGAAATAGCGGTGAGCTGACGAGAGGAAGAACTCCTGGGATGCAGCCGCAGTGGACAGATCGTTTATTGTATGTAGAAAGGTCATTTATATAGAGGAGAAGCCAAAGGAAAAATCAGAGGCAGGGCCATCAGCAAAGGGATTGGTACGGGCAGGGTGGTCTGTGGACGTCTCATGAATGGATTGGCAGGGGCCAGTAACCTGTGGATGCCTAATTTGCATAGATAAGTTGCGGGGGGCTTCCTACATGACTCTAGACATGTATAGAATGGTGATGGCTGCAGAGGAACTGCAACCTTAGACTTTTTTGTCCAGGTTTGTTATTACAGCTTGGGTGAGTTTAGGCCTTGAATTGCCTGCTTATCTCAGGGCTCACTGAGGCCTGCCTGGAGTGTCCAGGATATACTTGAGATAATCGGGGTCCCAGGCTCGCCTCAACTTCCTTTAATAGAAGGAGACAGTGGGATGCCTTCCAGTCTCAGCAAATAATCCTATATCCTCTGTGCCTCATAGCAGTATCCCACAGCTACAATGAATCTTACTGAGATTCTACAAGAATGAATGAACCACATGGTCTTTAATAAGCAACATGGACTTCCCAATACTGTGGAACTATAGTTCATCCAGGTCTACCTCCTTTCTCCGTGTCCCTGTGGGAGTTTTTGATCCTCACTGAGACCATGTAGGCATGACTATAAAATGTTGAATTTGATAACATCCATGTTATATGGCTGACATATATGCACTGAACACATTACATTGAACCTTTCAAGTTTATGATTAATATTTGCTTTATTATTTGGAACTACTCCTGAATTAAGTTGCAAGCATTATCTAATAGATCATATAATTTGAGTCAAAGTGTTAAACTCTTTAAGCATGTTGATGGCCTAATTAGGAATGTCAAAGATTGAATGACAATGCCTAGAAAAAAATGGAAATATTTGGCATTCCAAAGAAGAAAACAAAAAGTAATTTAGCAGTAAATAAAAGAATGGACTAAGGTTGGAATTTAGATCATCTATTTCCAAAGAGTAATGTTGGGTTGGAATTCAGGCACACCCTGGTCCCCTCCCCCAGCGGCCTCAGGGGAAGTTTCAGCACCGAGACTTAGGCCTGCCTCCGGAATAGGAGATAATGCCCCCCCACCTGCTGTGTCTCTGTCTGGCTGGAGGCACTGTCCTTCCTGATGCTGAGAGCTACATGACCACCTGGCCACTTCCCCCAAGCTAGACATTCCCCTTAAAAGCCTGGTCTTGATCTTGCCTTTTGCTCTCTTCCATTTGGGAGATAGCCTGGAGCTCAGGGGTCCCTTTCCTCCCATTAAAGCTTTTCCTTTCAGAGTGGTCTCTCATGGTGGTCATTTCCATTCTAACAAGTAAGACTTGTCAAAGAAGACAATTGGCTTTAAGGATGTTGCACATTAATTCTGAGGAATGTGGTGTTCAGATGACTATATGCCTGCTCTTCATACATCCTTTTTCAGACTGGCCTGATGGACATGGGTATAGCCACTGTTTTTCTCCTGAAGCTTAATCCTTCTCGAAAAGAGGAGTTTTCTCTGATGAGTAATTCTCAAATGGCACAGGTGCTTAGGAAACTCGAAAGGTCTGCTAGAACAGCACAAGGACATCTCCCAGTGAGAAGCATGTCCTTCAGTAGGATTCTAACATTCAGAGGGGATCGGCAGCTGCAGACTCACTGCGAATTGCATCCCACCATGAGTGATTACAGCTTTCTTTAAGCACAAGTGGCCTTCCTGATAAAATTCAGCTCCAACAAATTAGGAAAGAGGACCTCATTTGGTTATTTTTTCATGGCCTTTCCTATCACTGGCCAGAAACTCTATTGTTCTGTGGCTGCTTCAAAGGACCTTCTCTGGAAAGCCTTGCATTTTTTCTCCCAGAGCCTTATCAGCCGCCCTCAGACCTACTCATTTGCTTAATGGTCTCCACAAAAGCAGTAGAAAGCTCCTAGTCTGAGCGGAACAACTTCTCATATTATACTAGCTGCAAGAATTCCCTTAACCTCTTTGATAGAGGCTCATCCCATTTCTTGCATGGTTTACCTTGAAGCAGTGACCCACACACATGAGAAAATTTGGGCCTCAAACCTTCAATATCTACTTACTAAATTCCCCAGTATTTCAGGTCCTCCAACATTCATTTGCTGACATCATTCTAAATGATGCCACTAGCTGCTGGAAGCTTCTCTTCTGAATTTAAACTATGGCTGCAGACCAGAATGTGGTAGAGGATATTGTGTGACAATATCATTTCTTTATTCAGACGGAACATTGTGATGATAGACTGATGACATTATCAAAATATCCAAAGTAATATATGGAACTCTAAAACCAATTTTACAATCGGTCTGTGCTTATTAGATGATTTCCCATAAGGCAGTCATTTATTTTGTGAAGAAATATTTACTTTTGATGTTCAAAAGATTGTTCAAAGCAAGGTGTGTGTCTACATGTCTATAATCCCAACACTCATTAAGCTGAGGCAGAGGATTGTAAATTCAAGGCTATCCTAAGGAATAGGGAGATGGCACAGTGGTAAAAGGTGCTTCCTTGCAAAGTCTGCTGAGCTTGGTTTGAATACCAGCCAGACACAAAATTTCCGCCAGCAAGAGACCCTGGCAAGCCCATAAGCACACATAAATAAATAAAAATATTTTCATAAAGGTAGCCTGAGCTAAATGTGAAATCCTGACTTCAAAAATCAAATATGCATACACATACCCATGTGAATATTACATATACATGCATATACATATATAGTATTCACACATATGTATTCATATACATACATATACATATTTACAACAATTTTTTTTCTTATGAATGAAGTCTTATAGTCTGTATGCTATGACTGGTTCTTTTCCTTCAAAAAAAATTTTTAGATTCATTTATGTTCTTCGGAGGATGAATTCTCCCTGTATCTCTAAACACTGTTCCATTGTGTTAAATAAAACACAACTTGACCATTGACATACTAATGACAATTTGGAATGTTGGTTATTCAGGAATATTTTGAATAAATAATATCTTATGAACACATGTGTTCAAGTTTTTTGTCAACTTTTTGTTTTACTTAGGTAAGCATCAAGAATGAAACCATTAAGTAATAGGTTAAGCATATTTTACTTGGATGTAGAGCTCTGTATAGCTTTCAGCTGATATATGAGCATGACTCAGAGCAGTGTTTTGCCTGTAATATTCACTTACTAACTACTCTTTAATTGATTTGTCAGTTATTGCTATTCTATAATTACAAGAGTCAACAGATATCCAGACCACATGAGTCCAGATAACTTTGAAGTCCAAGTGTGAGTTTTGTTTAAAGATGCAAACTGACCCCTAAGGGGAACATTCCCAATATGTAAGCTCCATCTAAACTTGTGTGGGCAGTGCCAGTGTGAGCAACCCCCATGAGTCCTTTGGTGAAACTACTCACAAAGGAACATGAGTAGAAACGATTCTGACAAGAGGCAATGTTTCTCTGGCCTTTCCATTTAACAGGCCCTGCCTACCTGTTTCCTTCCCACCAGGGAACTATTGTTGTAATCTCCAGAGTTCTTACACTCCAGACTCTTGCGATCCCATTATCCTCCTGTCTGGAGAGACAAGCTCATCTGACATCACTGCCAATGCAGGCGCCTGTGAATATATTGAATTTACCACCTGGTGACTACAGTTAAAATTCCTCACCTTTGATTTATTTTAGTTAGGGGAAAGAAATCATTTAAGTTCTTGGAGATGCAGATAAGAGATGATATATGTCCCATCTATTTCCCTGATAGCAACACTTCCTGCCACTAACACAGATGGAAAGGAAGCTTCAATCACATTCACACTTGACTACCTGTAGTGGAGAAAAGATGAGCGAGAGGAAGCAAAGAGGAGAGGAGACAGTGAGAGGAAGAGAGAGATAATGAGAAACATACATGATATTTCTGGAGAATCATATGCATACATTTGATATACAGATTTTTCTTTTCCAACTGACAATGTAGCACATTTTAAAAAATCAATTGAATATAGTCAGATCTTACCTTGAAAATGATACAACCCAAGAATTCTTTTTTTAAAAAAATATTTTATTTATTCATTTTCAAGCAGATATATATATATATATATATATATAGAGAGAGAGAGAGAGAGAGAGAGAGAGAAAGAACACCAGGACCACCACCTTGTGGGTCTGGCTTATATGGGACCTGGGGAATTGAACGCAGGGCCTTAGGCACTGGAGGCAAGTGCCTTAACCGCTGACCCATCTCTCCAGCCCACAACCCAGGAATTCTTATCTAAGGTTCTGTAATCATGTCACAGCTATAAAGGTTTGGAATTTCTCAAAGATTAGAGCAGATTTTGACCTCTACCTAGTGTGGCCAGGTTCTTATCTCCATGAAAGAACAAATTTAGAGATGGGAACATGGATTGTGAAGGCATTGTTTTGTCTTTTTAACTAGGGAAAGTTGCATATTCCCATTTCATTTTGTTAGTCTGCACACCTGATAATAGAGAGCACTACGATTTGCCCTGTTCTCATCATACCACCTGTTTTAGGTATCTTTACATTGCTGGGATAAAGCACTCAACCAAAAGCAACTGATGGTTAAAAGGGGTTTATTTTGACTTACAGACTCTAGGGGAAGCTTCATTATGGCAGGGTAAAGCATGCAGTGAAGAGTGGTTGGACATCATCTCCTTGTCAACAGCAGGTAGGAAACAGCAACAGGAGAGTGAGCTGAGCTATGACTACAAAGAGCTGGATACAACAGCCCAAAGCTTACTCCAGAAAACACACCTCCTCCAGCAAGGCTCCACCTCCAAAATTCCCACCATCTTGGGACAAAGCATTCAAAACACATGATTCTACTTTTCAGGGAAGGGGCTGGCATCTCAATCAAACCACCATACCAACAAACTAGTCCTGGAGATAGAAAGCCGTGTTTGACTGACGGATTGTGGTAAAACAGAAAAGGAATGTGTAGAAAATCTCTGGCAACTCGCTTCTTTTTGTGTGCTTATTGACCTAAAGGGGCATAGCTTCTGGCACCATAGCTTCAGGTTTCTCCTTCCTTCTAATAACTGCTAGATTACAAAATATTTGTCTCCTCCTCCCCTCCCCCTATTTCCTTCCTCCTACCAGCCATTCACAGACTAGGTCTGAGATTTTAGATTTACCTCCTGTTACAGTAATTGAGTAAGCCTCATTATACCTGGGCTGAGAGGAAAGACTGTCTCCTTTCCCCTCAATTGCTTCCCTAGCCTTATCCCATGCAAGGCCCCACCCTCAAAATACAGTTTCTTCCTCCTCCCTCGCCCCCTCCCCCTTTATCCAGGGTACTAGAGCTTCTTTCCCTTTAAACTTTGGTTCCATCATCTTGGGGAAACTAAAAAAAAAAAAAAAGAAAAGAAAAGAAAAAGAATAAAAGGCTTGGGCTGAAGAAACAGTTTGTCTCAAATCCCTTTTATCCAAAACTCTGAACCTGACAGTTGCAGATACTCATTCAGCAAAGAGCAGTTGTGTCAAGATTGATGCTCCTGGTGTTTGTGATCAGCCCATAGTCTGAACTAACCCAATAAGAAATCTCATCCTGCATTATTTTTTAACTAAAAGTTGAACAGTTATTTTCTAGATTGATGGTAAAAGATCGAGAAATGGACAGGAAATGCCATAGGAGAGGCAATAGTCAAGGTTGGTTGGGATAAGGATGGAGCTCAGTGGTCAAGTAGGTGCTTTACAGATCCTGGGTTCAATCTGCAGCACCCTCAAAGGGAGAAAGAGTTAGATAAGGCTGATAGAATAAGCTTGACAGAAGTAATAAGGAAAGAGGGAAAAGAGGGGATGACATAAACAAAACCAATGTCTTAACATCCATTTGTGTTTGTTGCTTCCAAAGGCTCACTTTTTCCAACACTTTCTTATTTGTGAGCTGTTTTGCTGTTGCAGATTTTCATACTGTCAAGTCCTTTGCCTAGCGACTACATAAAATTAGGCAGGGGAGGATGAGAATTAAGAGAAAGGATATTAATTGAGAAAAAGGTGAACAGGCCTTAGAATGTCAGGGCAAACATACTTAGGATTTTGGCTGACATCCAAAGAAGAGAAAGAAAGGAGAAAAAGGAAAAACTATGCTTTCTGTGTTAGAGCTCACAAAAGTGGGCAAGTTTAGCAGTGAAGATCTGTGAGCAATTTAGAGAGGCAGGGGCTTCTGGGAAGTGGAGAACATTTTCTCATTAAGGGGTTGAATATTCTTCTCATCTCCTTAGCATTACTTTAGGGGAGGAGTGATCTCTTAACCAGGTGATTGACAGAATATGCTGATTAATTCTTAAGGTAAGGATTATAGCTGTGATACCTATACCTTCTTCCCTTTAATACCAAGGAGAAATAGGTGGGTCCTTCCTTAAATGACCTCCAAGCCTGCTAATATCTGCCTACCTACACGACTGTGTGCTCCTAATAATGCTGATTTGTTTGTTTGTAAGTGGGTGGGAAAGTAAGGTAAGGAAAGGTGTTTGTGTAAGCTAGTTTCATCTAAATATATTATTTTTGACTGAATGAGTACTTTCTGATACAGTCCCTAAGTGTTAGAGCATTTTCCTTAAGCACAGGCTTTGGACTAGCTCTTCAGTATTATTTTAAGCAGTCACTTCTGTGACAGTAAGGTACAGGAAGAGACCTGAGGCAGTTGACTGGACCCCCAACGCAGAAGCCCAAAGGAATTACAACATTCTCTCACCAATCTCCAAATTACAAAGCAAGTTTCTCAGTCCTTTTCTCTATCTCAGATTTCTCTTTCTCCCTTCCAATACTTTCCCTGACAATCTTCTGATATTCCATGGAGTTCTGTTGCCCCCTGCTGCTGGCTGCTGGCTGATTCTGTAAGGACCACATTTCCCTGGTCTCTTGCTTCTAGTTCCTGGTTTTTCCTGCCTCTCTGTCCTCTGTGCAGTTCTTCCTTCTCTGATTGTTGTTTGCTCTCAGTTAACCTGACTGTCTTTCCCAGCCTCTCCTGTCTTATCTCCCATATCTTCAACCAAGCGTCTTTCTCTTCACATTCTCTTCTCACAATTTCCGTTTCTCATTTTCTTCTGTGTGCATTACATCAAGGTTATATCAGTTCATCTCTAGATTACTGGTTCCTATATTAGAATCTAATGCACTAGATTAGTTTCCATTATACACCCTCAGCTACTTATTGGTGGAATATTTTCATTGATAGAGAAACATACCAGTTCCTTTTCACTATCCTAAGAAAATTTAATATGGAAGAGGTCAGCTTTACTAAACACACAAGGTGACCAGAAAGGTCTCCTTAGTGAAATATAAAAACAATTTTCACTAAATTTTAGAAAGTTGCATTTCTTCCTCAGCCTTTCCTGCTTACCTTAAGATATTGAGCAGATAATTTTACCTTTCTGATCTACAGGTTTTAAAACTTTTATTTAGTGAGAGGTAGAGGTATGGAGGAAGTATGTGAAAGGATTATTGGGCATCTGCCTTATCAGATTAGGAAATAACTTCATGGTCCAGAACTCCCTGTAAGAGGGTAGCCTTTGCCACATCTTAGTCTCTGAAGCTGTGTAAGAATTGCCTGCTCAATAGGACCAGTGGATAGATTAATTCTTTTGTTAACAAATTGGACTAATATTCTAAGAATCTCCCTGACCTGAATTTGTTTCTCAGCCAAAGTGAGCTGTTATTAACATTTGAGACCAACACCCAAACAACCACTCCAAAAGGTCTACCTATTTGCCTATTAAACAAAGGGAATGTGATTTCCCATAGGGCCTATGACTTTCAAAGGAGTTCCTGGCTTGAGAATAGGACAGAAAGCTGTGATCCAATCCTGCTAAGCAAGCTGTACTGCATAAAGGATTCTACATCAAAACTTAAAATCATCCTGGGAGGTGTTGTTTTATGCATGAGAAAACCAAGCTGAGTGGAGGTTAAGTACATTGATAGCCCATGTGTGGCTGAGACACTGATGAAGTGTAAAACTCTCAGGAATATAAATGGAAAACACAGGCCTGATCATGAGGAGACTGACAGAATTCCACTTCCTTGGGCACAGGAGCTTCCACAAAGTCATGAGGGAGGTCATGGTGTGCTTAAGTTGTGACATATAAAGCTTGCTTGACTGTACTGTTCCCTATTTTCTCTGATGTCTTTCCAATTTGTTCTACTCTTTGGTATATGAATATGAATTCTACATAGTGAATTTCTCTAAAGGCATATAGCAAATGTATGATTTCTCACAATGCTTAGCACCTGGTTTTAAATGTCGAAAGCACTAAGTTTTGGCTTTTGTTTTTTGAAAGCAGAAAGAGTGGGAGGAAACAACTCAAGCATGGAAACTAGGAGAATAAGAAAACATAAAAGATAAGAAGAAAACAAGTAAGGGGAGAGAGATAGTAAAATGCCTTCTAGCTCACTGCAGGACTCATTTAAGGTATATAACATAACCTTCATTATTGGATTGCTTTTTAACTTTAAGTAATGATGGCTGAGGAAGACCAAACATATTGGATTAGAATATAAATAATTAGAAGCCAAGTGACTATCACAGTGGGGCTGAAAATTTTAAATCTAAAGAAGCAAAGTCTTATTTTATTGAGCGATGCTTTTGAAAGTACCTTCTGCAGATACATATTTATTCTGTAAAGCAAAACCCCTTTTGTAACCCAAAAATACTCTTCCTAGCCTCGGGGACACAACTGAACATATGGTGGCCCTAATGTCGCTGCTCCATCATTGTTTCAGCCTTCCTCAAAGTATGTCCTCCCCAGGCAGATGCCCACAGCTGATACCAAACACCTCAAGTCGATCAATGAAAAGCTGTTACAATAACAGCAGCTAATTTTTGTGGCTAGTGATTTCTTTGGAGCCCTCCCAAACACGAGTAAGATATAATAACTTGTTATTTTTTCCTCAAGACCGACAATGCAGAAAAGCAATTGGAATTGAGGCATACCAGGTGAATAGGTATAAAAGGACACCCTGGGGAAAGGTAAAGCCCACTTCCAGGATGCTGCTAAGCCTGTGCCATTAAAAACCCCCATTAAGACTCCTCACTGACTCCAAGGTCAGGACAGCATCAGGCAAACACATATTCCAAAGTAATCATGTGGCACAGCTCCTCACAGGCCTTGACTGAGGCTACTTGCACCCTCTCTCCATTGTATGTTACTTACTGTTCTTGCTATGGAAAAAGCTACATGATAATTTAAGCAATTTAAGGAAAGACAAGTTTATTTGGGTCTACAATAGGGGACTCCAGTCCATAGTGGCAGGGAAGATATGGGAGCAACTGGTCACATTTTTTTGTCTATATTCAAGAAAGATGAGAGGAAGCACTCAGCTGACTTCCTTCATATACCCTTTTTATTGAGTTTGGGACCTTAGCCTATGAGATAGTGTTGCTTGCATTCAGGGTGGCTCTTCGCCCTTCAGTTAAACCTCTCTGGAAATACCCACATAGAAACGCCCAGAGGCATGCCTCCCAATTGACAATGAAGATTAGCCATCAAGCCCACTTCACAGATGGGACAGTGGAGATATACAGGTGAGAGGCTGATGAAGTGGTAGGATGAGGACTAGAACACAGCTCTTTGTTCTCATTTAGGTTTATTTTTCTCCCACAGATTAAGAGCAAGGTAACTCAATGATGCAGATCCAAATCATAATGAAGTCAAGCCCAATCATGTTCTTACAGGATATTTAAAACCTTGGGAAGTGTTGACATAGTACAGATTTGAGTGAAATGAGACTTATATGAGGCCAGGAGTATAATAATCTCACTTTCATAGAAATCGTGTGCACTCACACACATTGCCTACCAACCAAATGGCACTCTAAATGACTCTATCACTAGTGACTTAGATCACTGCACTTGCATTCATGTAGTGGAATTAATTACTCCTCTCCTTGTTGAGATCAAATATCCAACAAGAAGCCATTTAATAGAGGACGGATTGATTTTAGCTCTCTTTTTGTGGATTCAGCCCATCATAGCAGGAAGGCATGGTGGTGGAATGGAGAAGGAGGAGAACACTAGCTTATTTTAAGCAGTTTCAGTTAGGAACAGAAGCCCAGAAAGAAGCAATGCCACCCTGCCTGGTCATGAATGGAACTCATGGCTGATGCAGACTCATCTACAACAGCTGCAGGACCCCTCTCTTGTGTATGTTCCTCCTCTTCATAGGCTGCTTGGATACATATGAGCCTGCCCTCCTCCCCCCAGCATCCCCCCTCCAACACACACACACACACACACACACACACACACACACACACACACACACACACACACTGGGTGTGGGAAAAATTCTAGAGTACTTCCTTGGTCTGATTCTTTGTCCGTGCCTTTGCTTTATTCTTTAGGCTAACTTCTCACTATAATTGTATGTATGATTTCTATCTGGTCTCTGAATCTACCACATAGGAATTTCCCTTATGCTCTAGATCTACCAGGTGGGTGCCTTCCCTAACTCTGGGCCTGATACCTATGTATTTTCTCTAAACTTGGGCAACCATAGGTATTACTATCTTTAATACCCATTTTTCACTGTCTGGTACGCTTTCCTATTCTCAAACCATCACCAATTTTAACTTTTTTCCATGGGGAAGTTCAAAATAGATACTGTTCCTTTCCACACTTGATTTTTCTAAATATCTCTACATAGGTCTTATGATCTACATGTTTATGGTTCTGTCCCAACCATTTCTCTTAAATGAATTTCATGGACTATGCTGTATTCTCCACATGAGTGTGTGTTTCCTACGTTCCACATGCCTATGACTCTGCTCTAGCCTTCTTTCTAGATTTCTATTTCCCTTAAATAAACCTCACAATTTGTAATTTCTCCCTGAATAAACTCAATAATTCATAATTTATCTTTCTTGAATCCATTTGATCAATTCTTTGTGAAAAAAATAGAACAGGACCCAAAATTGGTGGTTCATAAATTTAGGGAACCCCTCCTGAACCCCCAAAATCCTGAATCAGAACATGTGGTGGCAGACATATAAAGGTGTTTACTCACATCTTGGTGGACCAGGAAACAGAAACAGACCGGAAATTAAACTGGTATTGGAGAATAAGTCAAAATCCTGCCACCAGGACCTCTTTCCTACAGTGAGGCTCTACCTCATAGAAGTCCCATAATTTTGCAAAACAGCTCCACCAGCTAGGAAGACTACTGCTCAAGCATATGAGCCTATAGTGGAAAATTTCCTCCTGAACCTTTGGAATAAATACTTTGTATAAGGAAATTGAAGCAGCTTATAGACCAGACTTGAGCTCATACCAGGATACCTTTATTCATCAAGGATCGGAAAAGACATATCTGAAGTCATGTTCCCATGGATAGCTTCTATGAGAGTATTTAAAGGACTTTTGGTATGATATGGGCTTCACAGTTAAAGTTCTTCCTAGATATGGGATTCCCTAAGTGACAATCTATCCAGAGGCATATAAATGTGTATTGGGCTGGGGTGTTAAGCTCTTTTAAGAAAGGGGTTATCAGAGGTAGGATCCTTCAGATATGTAAAACATTCTCTCAGGTCCTCCTAGGTAAGATCCTGTGTCAGATATGTAAAATATTTTCCCAGGTTCAGATAGACTGTGTCTTCCCTGCACTTTGTACATTTTGTACCTTGTGCACATACTCTTAATATATTTTATAAGTTAATTGGAATGCATAATTTGAATTAACAAACGTGCATGCTTGTGCATGCTCATGTATTATACACACACAACATAACTAGATAATTCCATAAGCAGTGGCTTTTTCTTTATTTTCCATTGCTTCCTCCTATGGGAAATAATAGTAATGGGATACCAAGTTCTGCACAAATATGGCTGATCAGCCCACCTCCTCACTTAAATGCATCTCTTCAAGCCTCACAGTCTTGATCAATAAAGTTATATTTCTCTTTCTTACCTAATTTAAAAGTTGTTTCAAGAAAAAAAAAAGAATCAATTTGTGCCTTGTGAGCCCAAATATTCAGGCAGACAAGAAAGAGTGATGTGAGGCGAGACATGGGGATCCCAGCTCTTACAACCATAAATGCATTCAGTTTCTATCTTCCCCAAACTGTAGGCTGCAGCAACCCCAGTGATTATCATTTCACAATCAAACGTGTGCAAATTTAGGGAGGCAGATGCAGCTCTATGGAGGGGGTGGGCTCTTCTAATTTCAAGAATTACAGGAGATGAGATTCCCCAGAGGCAGAGAAACAGTCTGCAGAGGAGACAAATCCTCCAGCTCTTTTCCCAAGCAGAGGATAGAAATGATTGTCCTAGTTCTGACCCTCAGGGTGTTCACAGAAGGAAACAAAAGTTGAAACTCTTCCAGGTGGTAAGGGATCAGCCTACATTCAAGGTCACTTTGCTGCACAGCTACTTTCTGTCAAGTACACTGGGGCAAGGATGACAAAAATCATAGCAGAAAAAGAGAGAGAGAGAGAGTTCTGGTACTTATTGTTACCAGCGACTCTGTCTGACACTATTTACACTATCCCATAGAATGTTTTCATTGTGTGAAGTGGTGACCCAATAGGTAACCTCGGGCATCCCCTTAGCAGAGCCTAAGATACCTGCAAATCTACAGGCAGGCAATGCTCCTGACTTCCATGCTTTGCTTCCTAGAAAGATGTGGCTACTTCGTTTCCCATGTTCTTTGCATCTTCCCCACTAGAACAACTTCACCAGAAGGAATTCATCTGACTGCAACCTCCAAGTTTTTTACCCACTTCCTCTCATGTTAGTGGAGATTCCCACCTCTGAAGTCCCAGTGTATTCTGAAGTGTATGGAATTATGTACATGCTTCTCTGTGTTCTCATCACACTGTGCAAATCTGGTTTTGCTTTCCTGACTGTTCTTCTCGGAGAATCCCTGGTGCCTAACACAGTGCTGACAGGAAAGAACTACATGCTTCATAAACATTTGCCCTGCAAATGTCAAACCTGGGTGATATTGTCAGAAGAAAACATAAATGGATGAATGGACAAATAACAAATGCTATGTGAATTAGTGTACTCCTAAAACATGAATGTCTCTGACAGAGCTCTGAATGTTGAATCTATGGAAGGCGAAAGAGGGTAAAAACACTGGAACTGAGCAGAGATGACAGAAACCGATAGGTCATAAAGACCAACATCAAAATAATGCGACATCCGGGAAAACCATGACTATTTTTAGCCTGCAATTTCCGCATAACAGCATCAGATTTCTTGCAATTGACCTCTGCAGTTTGAAAATTTCCAGCCATTCTGCCAATTTCATATCTAGTATATCCTTTGAGGCTCATATAAAACTTTCAGACCCTAAAATCTGGGAGTTAAATAAATACCAGATCAGATGCTTCAGGGTCAGGTTGTGCATGGGTTGGACAATCAGTCTAACTCAGGAGCTTCTATCACAATGTAACTCTTATACCAAAGAGGAAGCTGGAGTAGCCTTATAAACTACATAAAGTCTGGCCTCAAACAGTTTCACTGGAATATCTTGAGGCTTGGATAGTAAATGCCACCCTCCAAAAAAGCTCCTTTGTGAGGCAGTTTATTTCCATCTAATATTTGGAAAGGTTCTGGAAACCTTAGCAAGTGACACCTACCAGAAGGAAGTAGGTAACTGGGAGTGGGTCCTTTGTGTGATTTTTTTTAAATCCCTGTTCTCTCGTCCTCCTCCTCTTCCTCTGTTCATCAGGAAGTGAGCAGCTTTCTTCTACCTCACATGTCCACGACCATGATGCTCTTTCTAGACATCTTGAGCCAAGGAACCAAAGACGGAGGCCTTTCAAAATATGAGCAACAATGAATCCTTCCTCCATTAAGTTGTTCATATAGATATTTTGGTCATAGTGATGAAAATACTACATGACAGAATCAATAATTATAAAACAGTATGAGTGTTGTGTTTTAATGTCTGTCATTAGCCAAGGTCAAAAGTCAACACATGTGGATTCTCATTGTACTCTTCATGACCCTCCCTGCCATAGATAAGCTCACCTTTTTCACATGATGGAAGAACTGAGACTTAATGATATTATATACTTCCTTTTGCCTCACCCCTCCCAGTACTTAGTGAGTTTCTTCCCTTTATCAATATCCTTTTCCTATACTCATTACTGTTAATATGCACACATTTCTGATCTTTGTCTTGTATTAGCTTACAGAGAGACTATCTTTCCTGGCCTCTTACAGGTAGGAAGGCTACACTACTAATTGTGGTCAGTAGACAAGAGAAGTTATCTGGGTACATAAAGTGTTTTATTGCTGTTAAAAAGCCTCAGTGTCCATTTCTTCTCCTATGTTCCTTTCTTCCCTTGTTAGAACCTCATCTTCAAATGGTGATGCCACAAAATTAAGCTGCCTAGAGAGCTGAGTTGCTGGCCTGGAAGGATGAAGTTATTTAACATAATAAGAATAAACCTTCTGATGTGTTAGTTCTGAAACTTTTTAGGAATGTTTGTGAAAGAACATTAACCCTTATTCACCTAATAAACATGAATACCCCCGGGAATAACTGCACACCTATATTTTGGCTTCTAACACTTTTTCCTCATTCAGGTTTTCTGTACCACACTTTTCAGAGTGTTTTATTTTTTTTCCCTCTTTTCACTTCCTGTTCTCCAGGTGAGCCCCTCCAGATCATTACTCATAGCTCAGTATGCATCTTTGGAAATGAACTTAAAATTCAGTCCCAGATCAGTACTGACCCAATCCTACTTTTATTCTCAACATCACATAAACACACCCACGGGGTCCATCCCCAGCTGGCCTGCGCACCAGGCTTCAGGCCTGAAAGTCCCCTTCGAACCACTCTAAAGCACTGACCTAGCAATTACAAAACAGAATACAGAGACCAAACATCTGTGCTCTGCAGAGGTGAAGAACATTGTTTCTGGAAGAAATCATCTGATAGCAGAGTTAAGAAGATAGGCTCTGTCTATCCAAAGCCACATGGCCTGTACAGTAGGCCTGCTGTACAGTCAGCTTTATGCATAAGCACCAAGATTTCCCTAAGACCACAGAGCACTTCTTCCATCTCAGAACAGTCAGACACTGACACAAGATAGTTCCTTGTGGTCTGATGCCATGTATTCCAACCAGGGCCCTGACCCAGAAGCTGAAAGTCTGCTCTTCCTCTCCATAGATTTACTAAATAATTAGAAAAAATGCCAATCCTTTACCAGTTGTCTACCACATCTGTAGTAGACAGCTTCATATTGCTGGGACAGATATCCAACAAGACAGTGTTTAGGCGAAGGAGGGACTTATTTCAATATTAAAAATCCATGGGAACTTCCATCAGTGGGAGAAGGCATTGGTGGTATAGTGGTTAACATAGCTGCCTTCCATCAGTGGTAGAAGAAGCTGCTTCCATACATCCAGAAAAAAAAAAAAACCACCAACACAAGCAGATAGTACCCCAAGCAAGCATGGCTAAAGTTTAAATCACTCTGCATATATTTGGGCTGGAATTCAGATCTGACCCCAGTGACACATAGGGCTGGACTCCAGGATCCACCTGCAGTGACACCTCTTGTAGCCAGGAGGCAGCTGGAGATCGAAGTAATAAGTTTAATTTTAACACTTGCATGAATAGGGGACATGCATTCAACTTATAATACCTTTCAGCTTACGCCTTACATTTAAAACACAAGGGAAATGATTCCTAGAGGAAGAGAGAATGATCAAGTTCATATGGTTGATAACTTTCTAACAGTGTAGTGCTCTTTCTACTTAATCATCTGATCATTATTTAAATATATATGTGATCATCCAATGCAGAACTTATAAATTGAATATAATCCAATGTTTGTAGCAGGAGAGCAATAGCTCTTTGAAATATAAAACATATGGATAGTTAAAGCTCCCACAGTTAGAAGAAGATGAAGGGAATCATATCCATTAAATGCTTTCTAAATGTCAGCCACTTTAAAGTACTTTGTATATTACTTAATCTAATTTTATACCTATACCCTAGAGTTGAGAGTATCACTCATTTTGCTGATTTAAAAACCAATGTACTATTCCAGTGTAGTTGCCTATGGCTACAGGAGATTCCACAAGCATCGGTCAGGAAAT